>JAUCMT010000061.1:55075-69529 GCA_032357475.1 Enteromius thamalakanensis
ACAGTAAAATATCATCCAAAGGATAATACTGCAAATTCAGTGCAAAGAAATAGCTGGTGCTTAAGTGTTAATGCATTTAAAATAAAAATAAATAAAAAAATATATATAAAAATATAGTAAACATCAAAGCATCAACCCCATTGACCACATGGTAGCACACAAAAAGGGTTGTTATAGTTAACTAGAACCATAAAATAAATATTTTCATTACCTACAGTATAATATAAACAATAACTGTAATAAAAAATTAAAAAAAAATATATATATTTCAGCTAGTTGCTAAAGCAACATTTAATTTTTTTTATCATGATGTACTAAAATGACTAAACTTAAAATTTTATTTCATAAAATGAAATACTATATTGTGGGTACACTTGGTGTCCGAAGGCATATATATATATATATAGTATAAATTATTATTTTTTTACTTACTGTTTAAAAGAATTGAAAGATCAGTCCATACAAATGTAATAATTTATTTCAAAAGTCTTAAATAGCTGAATCATGATTTCTTCTTGTCATGCAGGCTGCGGTGGAGTGAAAGACAAGAGAAGATAAATAAAGTAACAAAAGATTTAAAGATAAACTAGGAACAAAACCGAACTGGAACACATAATGAAACCTGATACAGAGACCATGCACATAGTCAAGACCGATAGCCAGAAACTCAAAAGGACACCGTTTAAATACCAAACATAATCAAGACACCATTCAGAACACCTGGGAACACACGGCAGGTAAGGGAGTCTAATGAGAAGGGCGGGGTTACAAACAAGACACAGCACATGATAGACAGAATCAAAACAAACACAGACAGCACATGGACCATGACAACATGACATAGGACAACATTACACTTGTCTGTATTAGTCAGTGTATGTTTTCAATCCTGTGTGTGCAATCAAAATATTTTATAGTCCATTTCTTTTAATTTCATTATTTCACTGATCCCATTTTACCCACCAGCCTGTTCATTAATCCCATTCTGTCTACCCCCCCTCCAGTTGCCTCCCATCCCGCTCCTGCATCTCTGCCGTGTTGCCCCAAGAACCTCAGATTTGTACCCTAAAATGAAAGAATAGACCTCATACATTCCACTCACACCTCACTGGTCACTAGCCATCCCAGGGCCAACAGAACTCTCTTACGAGACGTCTGAAGATACATGAGGGGAGGTCCCAATCTACCAGTCTCTGAAGGTAACACATGTCTTCTCGTTATTGTGGAGGTGGAGCAGTTCCTCTGTACATTCTGCCATGGCCACCAGGATGCCTGAAGCCAGTTTCTAGGCTAGGCCGAGTACGCCCATAATTCCCTTCGTCAGGCAGCCACGGAGCTCACCCCATTCCGGATTCCAGCCCCCCCATTCCTCTGGTTGGAAGAAGCCTCCGACGTCCCTTTTGTCGATTACTTGTTCCTGGACAGTGAGAGAGACTGGGATGAAGCTCACCACCATCTCCAACGGGCTGTGCGCAGGCAAAACACCACCGCAAATCGACGAAGATCTGAAGCACCATCATATCAGGTCGGCCAGCAAGTGAGGCTTTCTACCAGTAACATCCGCCTGAGCCAGCCCTGTAAGAAGCTAAGTCCCAGGTTTGTTGGTCCCTTCCCTATCCTGGAGCAGATCAACCCCGTCACCTATCGGCTACAACTTCCTGCACTAAGCATTAATCCAACATTTCATGTATCCCTGCTCAAAGCATAAACTAACCCTGTATCTCTCCCCAAAGAGCTGGTCCTGAAGCGGAACCCCCTCCTCCCTTAGTCGTGGACGAGGACACCATCTACAAGGTCCAGGAGATTCTGGATTCCCGACATCGGGGTGGTATTCTAGAATATCTGGTGGATTGGGAGGTATATAGACCCGAGGAGTGCTTACTTTACTGTTCTCCTTCATTCCAGTGTTTCTCCAGTGTCTCCAGGTTTCCCGGTGTTTGTGGTGTGTGGCTGTCTCCTCGTCTCCAAGTGTCTGTGAATATAAAAGACTGTGTTACTTTCTGCCATTCTCTTTTGGAGATTATCCCAAGATTCAGTTTCTCACCTGCTCATTGTCTCATCCTGTTTTCTCTCACATGCTGTGTAATTAAACCTTCTATCTACCATCTCAGTGTACCGTCCACTTCCATTACAATGTCAAAAGAAGACAGAATTTATTATTGACTTCACATCGGGTTATTTACAGTAAAGCTCCTTTAATCTTGTTTTGAGTAGTTTCATGTAGTCTTTGTTTTTTTTTTTAATTAAATAAAACTGTCAATTCTGTTTCACTATTGTCAGCATTGTTAGTCTACCTTTGTAACAGAGTCTGATTTTGGACACCAAATGTACCCAACATTATACCATGACAGCAAGATTTACACATTTCATGTTAAAGAAAACGAGCTAGTAAAAACACTATAGCTGCGTCGGAAATCGCCTACTACCCTACTATATAGTAGGCGAAAAACAGCATGCGAGGCGAGTAGTATGTCCGAATTCGAATTCGAATTTAACGGTCGAGTAGTACGTTCGGTTTTAAATGTAGTACCTACTAAAGCAGTATGCGATTTCGGATGCAGCATATAACTGGGAGTAATACTAATGGATTTTCCTGTGCTGCTTAACCAATCACAGCATGTTATGTGTAACAGTGATGTCACATGACCCTGCTGCTTCAGTGTGCACTATGTATGTAATTGCGAGGCTTTACATCAGAACACCATCCTCATCCTCATTAGAGCCCTAAAACATTGATGATAACCTCTTAACCACCAACCAACATCTACCTTTAAAGCTTTGTATTATTAATGACTCTTTAGCCATCTATACAATTAGAATTAGCGTTTGGGAGCCTACAGATGCTTTTAAGATTCAAAGTTTGTTTGTCACATGTCCAACAAGGAGAACAAATGTTGGAATTTTTGACATATAACGTTACTGTGAATAGGAGAAAGATAGATACACAAACATTATAGAAAATGCATTGAGAAATATATAAAATACCAAGAAATTGAACTGATATGACTGTAAAAATAATAATAATTCACAAAAAGTCAAAATAAAGGTTGTCAGAAAAATCACTTCAGTATGGTCAGAACATTTCATAAAATATGAGATGATAGGTTAGTGTTTGCATAGATTTTAAGCAATATAATAAGCAATTTATAATAATACAGATAAACATATATATATTAAACTTGCATGCACTAAAATAGAAAAGCACATGATGAAAAAGATAATCTGGAAATGTCAGACTTAAAACTTTACTTACAGTACATACATGCATACATAAATGTAAAAATACAGGCATTCTAGGCAAAATAAAAAGAAATAAATAAACAAACAAACAATATAAATATAAACATAAAAACAAATATATATATATATATATATATATATATATATATATATATATATAATTTAAATGCATACAATATTCTTTTACCTTATTACTGCCTTTGAACTCCTCTTGGTCAAAGTCAAAGTGTCGGCAGAGGGCACCCACAGTGAAGAGTGAACGCAGCAGAGCAGGTTTATTAGAGACCAGTACAGTGCTGTTCGGATCTTCTTGATTCTGCAGCTTTAGCTTGTTTAGCGCTCCTTCATATGAAAGAAGAATCATTTTTAGAGTAATAAACACTCTCAGCATCATAGAACAGCAAAAGACTCCTGCCAGTTGTACTGCTCACCATAATATCGGTTGAAACACGACCACACAAACTTGTAATTATGGGTGACCTTGTTGACAACCGCACCAAGACAACTCACGCAATGCTGCACAACCTGCAGGAAACAAGACAGATGGCACCATGAATCTTTTCACGTAAAAACCGCTGGACACCAGAGCTGCTGATACTCTCTCCCACTGACCGTCATGCCGTATTTGATGATGAGCTTCATCAGGTCTTCTTCGATGGTTGTGAGGAAGTTTTCACTCGGGTGGTCCATCAAAGGAACAACAAGCTCCAGGATTTTAGCCACATTACAGATCACCATAAAATCACTCTGAGTCTGTAGGGACACAAGAAACACCATCACTCCCTGACCTCTAGATGGCAGCACAACACCATCTATTGCAATGCATTTCCAGAAAGCCTACTCACGTTACACTTTGTGGTCAGGTATGGCTGCATAGTCATGGCATGTTTCACCATCAGCTGAGGTCGGATCTTGCTAAACAGGTACAGGGTGGTGATGCATGCCACTAGGCGATTGGATGTCAACCCCTTATTCTCACAGTCTGCAAAAGAAAAAAAGAACTTGTTAAAAGTTCAATTAAGGTAAATCCTTTGCTTCAGAATTGAATACAGCTCATACCAGCGAGAGACTCCTCATATTTCAGAATATGATCCACGAGACTGTCCACCAGCTGGGCACAAGCCTTCCTGGCTGGTTTGTACGAGGCATCCTCTTCCGACTTAAGCAGCTGTGATTACACAGATTACATCAACTGTTAGGTTGTGCTTTTTTCTGAAAAAGTATATTTCTTCCTGTACATTCCTCTGGGGCTAATGCTTTGTTCAATTGAACTCAAAGTACAACAGAACAGATTTGAATGAATATTTTGCTTTTCTAACATCACCTTCCAAGGTACTATCCCAGATCTCACAGAACCTCTAAACGCACTACTACCAAGCTTTGGAAAAGCAAATCCAAATTGTCCTTGAACCATAGATGGGCAACTTACATTCTGAAGAAGCTGCTCGAACCAGTCGTAACCGGAATCCCTGCATGCAGAGACCTGAAAGACAATGATTCACGTCAGAGGGACATAATGTGACCTTAAACGTGTATTAAAGTACATGTCCTGAGGGTCTGATTTTAGCCCACTCTGCAGATCCTTACCACATCTGTGATGTTGAGAATCTTGCGAGTCATAGCCTCTTTATCATGATTAGGTGTTGGGGTGAACCAGAGCTTCTGAAATGTCTCATTTACTAATTTCTGAAAAAAGAGATAGCAAAAACAGACTGGTTATAACATGTCTGCATAATTAAAAAAAAAAAAAATGTTAAACATTTTTGAATGACAAGAAATTCATTTAGTGCCCTGAATTCAAATTGGACTACTAGTTTATAAAAATATTTTGTTTTATTATAGTAATCAAGTAAACACGGAAAACAAAACATGTACATAAATGTGAATTACAGATTTGAAAAGAGTAAAGTGCAACTAACCTTGATGCCTTCTTCGTCATTCACCCTCCTGATCATCTTTACACACATCTCTGTGATCTTGTTGAAGGTGGGCTGCTCCAGACAGATGTCCCGAAGAATTTTAATAACTCTCTTCCTCACGCTGATGCCTGTGTCCTGCAGAAAACATTTGCCAGCGCAAATCAGCCTACATGATGCATTCAAAGCAATCTGGACACTGTGTTTAATTTACTTTAATAGTTACAACTGTACAGATGGCCAATTATTATTGCTACATAAACCCTAATAGAGTGATCAACTTAAAGCAAAGAGTCTTGTGTCAAACTGAGTTTTTTGGGGGGGATTCTACCAAATAAATAAATAAATTAATTAAAGGGTGGACATGAAATACTGATTTGCATATGGTTATTAACAAAAACATTAAAAAAAATATTATTTTAAATGCAAAACTAAATTATTGTGATTTTTTTTGTTGTATAACGGGGGAAAAAATACTGATTTATTAAATTATTTTATTACACAGGAAGTGATGACTAAAGTTTACAAACAAGCTATTAAGAAAATCATAATGCAAGAACTATATCTGCAATACAGAGACGTACATATACATATGGTACATATGGAAAGAAAAGCACAAACCAGGATGCGCTCGATCAGCATGTCATAATACTGTTCAGTTAGCTGGGGTCGACTCAGTACGAAGCGCCCCAGCAGCTCTACCGCAGCTTCTCTCACGCTGGTGGAATTATCCATCAGTCGGCCATGAACTCCCCGCTGCATGTCCGACTAAACCGGAAATCCAATTCAAGCAAATGAAGTTACAAGCAAGCAAATGAGGACCATAAAAAGCGTAGGTTTTTTTGGCAACTGCACTGACCCGTGCCAGAATGCTGGGATCCACTGCAACCACTTCAGAAAGACATTTCATCGCTTTAGTTCTCACTGCGATGGCACTTTCACCGAGAACTCTCAAAATCTACAGACACAATTGGGGAGATGTATGATCGATATGCAAATACAAAGAAAATATACACTGAGAGATGGAATGACCTCTAACCTGTGTGAGATAAATATCAAAGCTCTGTGCAAACGGCCTCATGGAGGCCAGATATCGCACAATAAGACACGAGTCCTCATAGTCAACAGTATCCGAGTTTACTCTGTGGAAAAAACACAGCAGGTGTGAAGAAGCCACTAAACATATCACTTTTTTTTTTAATTATCCCTTTAACAAAGTTACAAATCGCTGCTGTTACCTTAGTGAGCTGAATTTTGATGCCGAGGTCTTGATAACAGACCGGAGGAACTTCTTGCGGGCTTCGGCTTTCTGCAAGATCTCACTAGTGGTCTCGACATCCCTTGCATGGTGCGCCCCATCAGACGAGTCGTCATCTCTCTGCGATTTCATGGCTTTTTCCGTCTCAGTGCTGGTGTCCCTGAACCACTGCGCGATGTAGAACTTCCGCGCAAACTTTTTTTTAAAATGAAGATATCACAGCATTAAAACCTCTAGAGAATCTCTGGGCTTTTTTTCGTAACACAATAATACTGTTTGAATGCTCTCACCAGTAGCGACGGGTCAGTCTCTACGTTCCCATCCAGGTAACCCAGCAGAGCCTTCTGCAGCAGCTGAATCTCATCGCCACCTGAGCTCTGTAAAACACAAACTGGCATGAGTTTCTTTTTGGCCACGAGGGATTTGTACTTCCGATGGGGCGGACTCTGCCGTTTACCTCTCCGAGGATGCGGTTGATTGAGCGCTGGTCCATTTTGCTGGTGACAGCATCTTTACGAAGACGCGCAGCCACTGTGCCCAGATAATCCAAGGAGGCCACTCTCAAAGCCATCTCTGTCTGCTTATTACTGAACTGGTGAACCTACCAAGAGAAAGCAGAGCGCTGTGTGAGTTTAGCGGTACACATTCTACCTGTGAAATATCAATCTGAAACTCACCAGCAGCCTTCCCAGAAGGCTCAGCAGCAGCTCCGCAGCCGGCCAATCAGGTTTATTCACTGTGGACAGTAGATCCTGAACGAAGTTCTCAAACAGGGGCCTGTAGTCATCCTCACCTTGCTTGCTACCACACCTGAAATTGAAACAAAAATGAAATGCTCATACATGTACATAACTTTATTTCCAAGAATTACAAGACAAAAATAAATCTAGAAGCATATATAGAGAGCATCAGCTGGTCAGCCCTTCACAGTAGTATTATTCAGTATTGTCCCTGTCTAATATACAAATGCCCTCCCTTCAGAGGAATTTACAATCCATTATTATTTTTGTAATTAATAAATAAACTTAAACAAAAACATTTAGATACAAAAAACAGGCAGTCTAAGTAAAACTACAACAATAATTTAGAGATGCAGGTGCTGTTTATCCTGAGATGGCATGGTTAAGTCCTTTTGAAAGCCGTCAGATGAGAGTAAAACAGGTGTTTCCTGAGACAGTGTACACGCTTAGCTTAAATACCACAGTATGTAGACAAAAAGACATGAACTACTGACATGGACATAAAATATGAAGCTAAAATAACTTAAAAGTAGATTTTTTCCCCCCACAATATAAATGGGTTGAAGTGCGTGGGGTTGAAATAATGTCAGGTTCTTACTTCTTGAGGAAAACGGAGAGGAAGTTTTGTGCTGTCCTCATTGCAGTCTCATACGAGTTTGTGATTAAAACATCCTTATCAACCTGCAAAAAAATGCAATTACTTTATAAAATAAACCTAAAAGGCATAAATAAAGAATAATAAAAATATCCAACATTCTTGGAGAGCACTTTTTAACAGAAGAGACTTGCAATCACACATCATGACTTTCTATTTAATCAAAGAAAAATACATGCATCACATTTTCCACAAAAATATTAAGCATCAAAACAGTTTTCAACATTGATAAGAATGTTACTCCAGCAGCAAATTAGATATTAGAATGACTTCTGAAGGATCGTGTGACACCTGAAGACTAGAGTAATGATGCTTAAAATTACATTTAAAAACAGAAAATACCTATTTTTAACTGTAATATTCACAATATTCCTGTATTTCTGGATTTATGACCATATTAATGCAGCCATGAACATAATACACTAAAAAAAAAAAGGTTTTTAACAGTAGTGTAGGTTGTATGTTTTTACAAATGGCGCTTTAGAGATGATCAGGGTACGTCAACACATCTATAAATATAACTCATCTCTTACCTTTCTGTCATTATCATCATCAGAGTCCCTATCAGAAGGCAGATGGACCACACACTGAATGAGCTGCAGAACTAGCGCCGTCACCATCTGAATGTACATGGGCTCCCCATCCACGTCACTGCTGTTCAGTCTGCACACAGATTAGAGTCAATGCACACGCTCACATTTTGCGGGTTGCAGATGGTAGACCAGACTGTAGCATTTACCTGAAATTTCTCAAGTTTCTTTTGCTGGTTGGCAGTCTGGCGAGAGAGGTGAAGATCTCTTCCAGGATCAGCTGCCTGTGTTTCTCATATCTAGAAAACACCTGGAAATTGCATAAGACAACAATGTTAAACGCAGTTAGCAAAGCGAAGCACAGTATAAAGAAAGCTAAACCGCACTGATACTTACAGCCGTCACTAGTTTAATGGCACAAAGCTGCAGCTCACTCACATTCTCAACAAAGAATGGAGTGATACCTAAAGATGAGACCTGTAAAGAGAGAGAGAGACACAAAAACTTCTTAATATTTTGCCAAGATCTAATAACTTGCTTAACTTTCATAACTGCGAACGGCTGACTGCAGCAAAATAACAAGAGAATTATATTCAGTTGCAGCAGCAGCCAGGTTTCAGACTCTCACCTGAAGGATGGTCGTGTCAGTCAACAGCTGAATCTCCAAGAGTTCAGAGACGTTACTGATAATGTCGCAAACTTTGTTGTAGAGCATGACAGTAACCTTCTGCTTGTGCGTTGAGCACTTTGCTCGCTTGGCTTTTGAGCTTAGCGTTCCACCTGAAACGGAGCAACAACAGACATCATTTTGACAACTGTTGTGATGACCAGAAAGGGATCAGCAGCAGAAAAGTTGTTCCAGTTTAAGCACACCAGTTTAGTACACTAAAAGTACAATCGCATGGTATTTTTTATTAGGTAAATGAATATGCAAATGTATTTGTAATATACCTAGCATGAAATAAAAGTATTTAAAAACACATTTTAGTATCTTTATTTTTCACTAGTATAATAAAGTTTCCAACATCAATCATTTTGTCAGAAGACAAAGTAATATGATAACATTACAGTCAATCAGATTATTTTTGATAATAAGGGATCAATGGAATCTCAGCGTCAGGATAAAAACAAACCAAGCAACAGACATCTTGTCATATTGTGTCATATAACACTTTGTGGTTCTACTAATCTTTTGCTATTGGTACAAACTCACCGCCATGAGGGTCCACCCTGTAGACGGGGTCGTACTGTGGGTACAGTGTGTTCTGTAGATGAAACTTGGCGTACTGTATGACCCTCTCGATAACATCCTCAATGTAAACGGCCTTCAGCATCCGTGCTGAGGTCATAATGTTAAGAGCCGTCAGACAAGCATCAGCAGATTTGGTGACACGTTCCATGATGAGGTCACGCCACAAACGTTCCTCGTCGTCCCTGTCGTTGTCCTATAATCACAAGGACAGGGAACCTGTCAGCGAGAGTCAACGGCAGAGCCATTCTTTATATAAAAACTACTATGATGCTTACATGATTCATGAGGGTGGAGAGCTTCGCACCATCCTGAATATTTTTTTCCAAAATACTCTGGACCTTCACCATCTTATCAGTAGGAATCTGAGGATAAAAGCAGTCAGCAGGTATTGATGTGTCTGTATCTTGAGCCTGGTCCCAATCTCTACGGATGACAGAGGTGATCCTGTACCTACCTTATGCATGATGCGCATAGCCTTTATTTTGGCTGATTCACTGCTTAACTCCGACAGCTGGTGTTTTCCAAGGAGCAGCTCCTGAGGAATCTCATCATCATCTGCATTCATTAAATCAATTACCGTCAAACTTACCGTCAGAAGCATTCCAGCACAGCAGAATCTGAAATCATTTGAACAGTCAATGCACGTTTGCACATGTACCTAATGATGTCAAGTCCACATCTTCAAGGTTTTCAAGAATGTTGTCGACACTGGTGGAAAACCTCTTGAACGTGGAGGAGTCCATCATTTCTGTGAAGCACAAGTTGGATTACTAAGGATCCCAGCATTTCAGATTGCTCAATGCAAACTGAAAACATACCATCTTCTGTCAGTTTGGGCTCGTAGGCTTTCCTCTTTTTCTGCTTTTCCTTCTTCAACTTTCTGGCGACTGTTGTTGAAGGATGTCAAAGGTCTCAGTTATTTGATTTCCACAACATGCCAACATAACAAATGACAACTGTTCACTTACGTTCACTTAGGTTGGGAGGGGGTGAATCTTCCTCCGAATCCACAGGACTGCGTTCTCTGTATCGACTGCCTGAACTTTTTCGGCTGTCGTGGTGACCTCCACTTCGTCGATGATCTCCAGAACCCCTCCGGTCCTTTTCTTCATGTTCCCATGTTTTGTCTCTATCCTTTTTCGAACGTTTTGCGGGCACTAAAAGCAAGGAAGAAGAAAAATGTGAATGGAGAGCAAAGTTAAATCTACCTCAACTCCTAAGCAGAGGAGACGTTAAAAACACTTCAGGTTTTCATGCAAACATGGGTTTAACTATTCACCATAATCAGTTTGGATCTGGACTAGTGTCAAGAGATGGTTCACCCAAAAATGAAAATTCTACTAATGTAATAACAAATCCGTAAGATCATCTTCAGAACACAAATTAAGATATTTTTGATTAAATTTGAGAGTTCTTTAAACCTCCCATAGACTGCAAGGATCCTAACATGACCAAACATAATAATTGCCAAATGTTTATTAAGTATCACCACCTAAAACAAAGCACCGATTTCCATTAAATTTTTTGAAATAAGATAATGAAAACTTGATTTGGATCAAGCAGGCACATTAAGCGTGAAAACAAAAATATATTCAGTATAGGGCTGGGCGATATACATTCATGCGCATCTCGTCAGAAAAGCTGGTTCTAAATCACGGAGGTCACTGACAAGCTACGCAAATTTGGTTTCAGTATCACAAATGAATCACTCAAGAAACTGAATGCTGATATTGCGTAGCTTGTCAGTAATCTACGACCGTGTATAAACTGCTGCTCCATTTGAAAACAGATGCGTGTGGATAAATCGATGAATATTTCGCCCAGCCCTAATTTAGTATATTTACTTACATTCTACAGAGCTACCCTCATCATCTGAGCTGACTTCAGCATACTTGGGCTTCTCATTAGTGGAGCTGCGTCTGCGTTTATTCATTTTCACCCTCTCACACAGTGGCATACGGGAATCCATCTCTGCTAACACATGATGAAGACGTTCGGTTAACACTGAATCACTGAAGCCTCCTACAGAGAGGGCTACTCAAACTCTTCAAATGCATATTCAGACAGTCTGTCAAATTTGTGTACATTTGTGTAAAATAAATAATAAAATAAATAACTCCCTGGTCATAAAAACAGGGGACTTGCCTCCAAATTTTCCATAAGATGACCTGCTCTTGCTTGACTTGCTGCGTGAATTACTGATCAACTTCTGGACCTCATCAATGGAAAGTTTCTTCAGAACAACAACAGGTTTGGCGCCCTTATTAAGGTCTTCCACTAGGTCCAGTTTTTCTAATTTCACAAGTGGCTCACAAAACAGCTCTCGTCGCATTTCCTGCATCACGTTACCATCTTTGTCCCGTTTCAACTTGGGAATGACAAAGTTTTTTAATGCACTTGATTTTCCCCCAAGTAGGTAGTTGGGAAATTCTGCTGTTTTACTGTCCGAGGACGGAGGTTTGTGTCCATCGAGCCGGTTCTTCTCTCCACTCCGCTTCTCGTCTTTGTTGTTGGGAGTTTTGTGGACTGACCGTTCAGGTTTTGTACGGGATTCTGCTCCACTACGAGGTTCCTGCTTCACCCTAGGACTGTCAGGACGGGAGCGCTGCTCAGGAGAACGCTTGTCCCGGCCCTCTGTTGATTCTGTGTGGCGTTTCTTTTCTTGGTCTCGATCCCTGTCCCGATCTTTGTCCCGGAACCTCTCCCGTTCCTTGTCCTGATCTTTTTCTCGTTCCCTGTCCCGATCTTTTACCCGCTCCTTGTCCCGATCTTTCTCCCGTTCCTTGTCCTGATCTTTCTCCCGTTCCTTGTCCTGATCTTTTTCTCGTTCCCTGTCCCGATCTTTTACCCGTTCCCTGTCCCTATCTTTTACCCGCTCCCTGTCCCGCTCCTTGTCCCGATCTTTTACCCGCTCCTTGTCCCGATTTTTAACACGCTCCTTGTCCCGCTCTTTATCCCGATCTTTTTCTCGCACCTTCTCCCGATCTTTTTCTCGCACCTTGTCCCGATCTTTTTCTCGCACCTTGTCCCGATCTTTCTCATGCTCCTTGTCCCGTACCTTGTCTCGACCTTTTTCTCGCTCCTTGCCCTGATTTTCTCCTTTTTCGTGTTCCTGGTCCCCATCTACATCCCTGTTGTGTTCTATCCGGCTGGACTTAGATGTGTCTGGTCGTCGTACTTTAGAGCCTTCATTTTCCCGATCTTTTTGCCTCTCCTCTTTGCTCTCTCGAGTGGACTCTGAACGTCCTTCCTGTTTTCTGGGAGTTTCATGACTTTTTCCTTCAGGTCTTACCTTATCTGGTTTACCGTCATGTCTGTGCTTGGAGGGATCAGATTTCTTTTCCGAACTGACTTTGTTGGAGATCTCGCGGCGGTTCTCATGCTTGTGTTTGGGAGTCTCTGGTCGTCCATCTGAAACCGTTTTTTGTGGCGTAGTTTCCACCCGTTGCTTAATGACTTCTGGACGACCATCTACAGTCCTCTGCACCTCTCCATCGGTCTTTGATTTAAGCCGCAAGACCCCGGTGGATTCAGAGCTATCTTCTGGCCAGCGCTGGGCTTCTGCTGCAGGCACAGGACAGGAGTCCACTGGCCCTTCCACCCTGCCTGCCTGCTGTAGGTCTATACTGACCATCAAGGCCGGCCGACTGGCTCCATTACTAGCAGCACAAGCCTCTTGAGGTACCAGTTTGTTCCCAGCATTACATCCGCCACCCACACCAGGTGTTCCAGAAGCCCCTGCGGTGCCCGCAGCTCCTGGTTCCTGAGGGTATGTATCCTGCTTTCTCTTCTTTAGAGGTTTATCTGCAAAGTTAAGAGTCATACAGGTAAGAAGCCGCATTCAACACATTTACATTTTTATCAACAAATATGAGTGGAGTTTGCTCTAAGCTAAGATGTGCAATTGCTTGAAAGTGGATGCAATGAAATTGCTAGCAGTAATAAAATCGGTCAACACATTAAAGCACGCACGTCAAGTGACAACTACAAAAAAAACACAACCTTTATCTTGAACTTCCTTGGAGCAGCGTTCTCGTTCTATAGCGGATTCCCTCTCAATCCTTTCGATCTCAGCAAGAGCATCCAGCTCCGCCTCGTCGTAGGGGGTTCCACTAACTACCCCGGGTTGCTTGGCTGCAAGTGCCCCAGTGTTCTGTAGAACAGGAACCTGCTGGTAGGCCGACTGCTCACCCGGAAGACACTGTCCTGCGGAGAGCCGTTCCTGGGGGTTCCGGTGGTATGGTATGCTATTGCACGATAGTTCATTCTCAGCATCTGAGCCATGCTCTACTGCCGACAGTGGCTCAGCTGACTGCTCGGTCTCAGAGGACTTCACTCGAGACAACTTTATTGTTAGCTTTGTGGAGTCTTTAGTGGGTGAGCTGACAATGTCGTACATGGCACCTTTATTCCCCTCTTCTTTCATTAACTTTTTCTGCTTCTTTTTCCGTTCGGGAGAGTCCAACAAGAGGTCAGGAGCAGAATCTCTTGGGGAGGTGTAGGGTGGAGGAGACTGAAGAATCAAGGGCGGCCGAGATCCAACTGAAATGTAACCAACATAAAGTAGAAAAATCATACTTCTGTTTTAATCAGCAATATGGCAACATATTAGAAGCTTTTGGAGTGAACCTGTTTGGTTGGATCTGGTATCTCAAACTTACAGTTGTACACACCTGTCGGTAGTGAAGACTCTGGCACTTACATTAAATTACCCAAAGTCCAATTTTAAAAAAAGACTAGTGAGGCTGTAAATATTATTTTTTTATTATTATTTTTTTTTATTATTATTTTATTCTTTGTTGTGTTGTTGTTGTCTCTGTGTACTGGTAGCTGTGACACCAAAACAAATTCCTTGTATGTGCA
>JAUCMT010000061.1:70047-81612 GCA_032357475.1 Enteromius thamalakanensis
TAGCTGTGACACCAAAACAAATTCCTTGTATGTGCAAGCATACTTGGCAATAAAGCTCTTTCTGATTCTGATTCTGAAATAGGGGCCTTAAAGCACATCCCACCTAAAAATGGTGTAGGTATTAAAATTGGGGTTCAATTTACCTTTTCCTTCACTTCCAGCAGGGGAGCAGACAGAGCGTACAGGAAAAGAGGCGTTTCTCATAGCGGGGTCACTCTCCTGTGAAAACACAGACAACATGGCTTGACAAATGTGCTGTTAATACAGATCCAGGCCCCGGTCAACTTTTGTTGACAAGCACTCACATCATTTCCAAGTCTCTGGACGATGCTGATGTACTCATCGTTGGAGCAATGCCTCGCATTATGGTTGGAGTTACCCGATACTTGACAGGAGACCTTGTTGTCATGGATGTTTCTCATGCCACTAGGAACGATCGGACTGGATACGGATACTGCAACACACACACAAAAACAACTTATTTGTCGATTTATTTTTAATTGGAATAATCTGAAATGTTAAATTGTTCAGAAGAACAATACAAGTATTATATGCATTAAAAATTAAATGCATATTTCAGTTTTTGATTTTAACAGCAAGGGATGGTTTTCAGTCGTATCATTCAGCAAGGGACAGGGATAAAAGAAGATTCACTAAGAACCAACCTTATTAAAACCACTTTTCCCTGAGCCTTGAGGTGTTTTTAATACTACAGATACTGAAAATGGTGACAATCCTCTTGAGGTTCTCTTCAGAGGGGGGGAGCAGGAACTCACCTTGCTGGATCTGTTGGTGCTGAGGGTAGCTGGGTGGGTGGCTGTACTGCATGTAGCCTGCGGGACTCTGTGGGGCATATGGGCTGGGCACCGGGCTGTTCTGCTGGGGCATGTACCTGGTACCAGAACCCGCCTGAGGTTGAACATATCGGCTGTTGAGTAAGAGCAGAACCGGTCAATATACAGACTGGAAATGGAACCAGGCTTTTCTGCATATTTTATTTACTTCACTCACACTACATGCCGTTCAAACGGTATGCTGTTTGCCACTTACCTATCTAACCCAAATTAAAAGGAAACTGGAACAGTACCTGGGAGGGCTCGGAGTTATAGTGGTTTGCTGGTAGTTTGACGCCGGACTTCCATGCATTGAATTCTGAGGCATCTTGTACGGTGGTATCATTGGCTGTTGCATTAAACCTTCAAACCAAAAAGTAAAGACAATTTATGATTTAAAATTCTGACTTTATTTAGCAAATGACATGGCGATTCAAGCTCATATTTGCCATGCTGTCTGACTAGAACTCCACCTACATAAATTAGTTTTAACTCGGTTAGCAATAAAATAACATTGCGCAATTTGTGACGCAACCATAAAAAATATTGAACACTTAGAAACCACTGTTCAAAAGTTTATTTTGAGTTCTTAAAGAAATTTGGATTTCATACATCTAAAATTAGAATTGAAGTTACCACTAATTAACACTAACTAGAGTCTGGAAGCTATAAAAAAAATGGGTTTTTTAATTCAGGGAGCTTAAACAGAGATCACAGAATAAAAGCATGCCCAGACTAAACAGCTTTATTTCTGCAGTTTCTCCTTACCGCCCTGAACCCCGTATCGGGTGGGCGTACTTTTCTCCCTGAAGACATTTGGGTTCCTTGACAGCACCGTCTGTAGCAGTAGAGGCACATCTCCTTCCGGGTCATCACTGCCCAAGTTGTCCTTCAGCTCTCTGCATGTAAACCCACAAAGACTGAATGAGACGCACAGATATTTCCCATATCATGTAAAATAACCACACTTTGTGAGATTGCACTGAAGGAAGGAGACCATGACGAGATACCCACATGTGCTCGGTAGACACCTGGTTGAGGCTGTGGGCCAGCTGGGACACCAGAGTGTCATCCCGCCGGGACAGCAGACAGCTGACCTCCTCTGCGATCCTCCCATTATATAGCAGGCTCTTAGTGGTGGTGGCAGGTAGAGGGGAAGGGAGAGGCAGCTGATTTAACACTGAGAAATAAACACACAAAAAATGAGTTCATCACAACACGAGGCATGAAATACTTCACTCATTTCTAGGGGACTTCCCGTTTCGATCCAGTCACAAAAAAATGATTGCCTGTACAAACCAAGTCTAAGGCCTATCGATTTAAAACGTATGAATAAACATTTAATCAACATCTTTGATAGCCAATCAAAAGAGGGCATTTTTCAGTATATGCCGTGTAAATTTATATTTACAACGATTTTGAAGGTACACCAAGTCATTTTAACACCCAAAGAGAAATTAATAGCACTTTCAATGAATGTTTTTATCTGTGTATCTGACATCTGTCTTTAACAGATACTATTTGTATAAATAACTTGTTAAGAGAGGTTTGTTATACAAGTAGCAAGAATTTGTGCAACTTACGGTCAGTGAGGCTTGCGATCCCAGCGAGAGTGGTGATGGGAACATGAGGCATATCCCCATTCATGCTGAAGAAGGGGAGGGAGCTCGCGTGGATGCACAGGTCGCTCAGTGTCGCTGCTCACTGATCCACCTTTACATCTTTCGCTGCAAGAGGAATAAGAGGGCATGGTGACATCATCATCAGATTCTGTATTAGGAGAACTTTCTTCGGCCATTCGGAAACAATTGCAATTAAAATACTTTCAGGAATATTTCATTCCAATGATACTAGGAAACAAGAAAACAGTACAGATCAAGTTATTACAGTTTTTATTTACTTCATCTTGTCAGTTTAGTTGAAAATATTTAAATAAAAATCTCAGCCTACTTCTATAAAACAAGGATGCATTCATTTGATGAATAGTTGAAACATTGAGTAAAATCTCTTCAACATTGATGATAATAAGAAATGCTTCCTGAGCAGCAAATCAGTCTATTAGAGTGATTTCGAAAGGATCACGTGACACTAAAGCCTGGAGTAATGATGTTGAAAATTCAGCTTTGCCATCTTAAGAGTTAATTACATTTTTAAAATTACAATGTTTTAAATTACAATATTTTTTAACTGTGTTGATATTTAATAATATCACTGTTTGTACTGTATTATTGACTAAATATATCCAGCATTTATGCATATAACCCTGCCATTTTTCGATTGGTTGTGTATGTATATTTTTTTCTGCCTCCATAACACAGATGAAAGCTTTGCAAACACCATGTTTTTCTTTATAACATGACCACTAGATTTAAAATAACTAAGTGTTTTAATAAACATAGCACTGATTGCTAGCACTGACATCTGGAAATCTGGAATGTAAAACATAGAAAGACCAAACGAGGTAGCTATCTTTAAAAGAAGAAAAAAAAATTAAGCCATGGAGCTATATACATAAAAACAAAAACGTTCATCTTAAACTTACCATATGCATTATGCACAGAACAAAAGAGGCACCAAGCAAGGCCAAAACTACACGCGCATCTGCTCATCAAATGGGCTTTATTTTGAAGTTGCCCCTCCCCCCCGTGCATCTAAAACTGCCTGCACTCCTCTAGGAGGGTTTTCCCATCAGGCAGTGGGACAGGCTGCAGGAGACACGGTCCTGTTGAAACAGGAAGGTCTTCCCCAGACGGTTGCAACAAATTTGGAAAAACCTAGAGTTTGGCTTCAGCTGCATTCAGCTGCTCAAGAGCCAATCGTCTCCTCCAGCAAAACACCAGAGTCTCAGTAAGACTCCAACATCAATTCCAAAACATAAAAGACGAGCAGCTGCCTGTGGATGCCCCGCGTTTTACTGCTACAAGAGCAACTGGAAGCAGTGGAATGGAGGAAACATTCAGAAAAAATTACTTGAGATGAACTGCATTTTTTTATGGTAGTGGTCTTTGTAAACAGGAACGGACCAATAATGTTTCTTTTTAACAATTATTGATTTTTTTATGATTAAAAAACAATGAGGGCTAATTTATTATTATTGTTATTAATAATAAAAACAACGTTTTAGACAAACATTGCAAATATATTTCTTCTTATTAATTGAATAATGATAATTATAACGATTCAAAACTCATTTTTACATTACATACATCACATATATTATTAATAGTGATATTAGTATTTCCCAACACAATTATGATTATTTTTATTATGCACAAAAAAAAAAGAATATTATTATTTAAATTTACAGATTTAAAGAACATACACATCTAGTTATTTTTAACCTTTAGCACTCCATAATTTCATATAAACAATACGACTAAGAACTTGCAGAATAATCCAATAATTCTACAGGTGGTTCAGGCAGGCCGTCATCTCTTAGTGATGGCTACATTAACATAATATTTAGGCAATTATTACATAACATAAAAAGGCCATACATTGTGCAACACAAATGTAGATATGCATGGGTAAGACAGAGCTTTCATCCACAGACTTTGGACTACATAGGTATAACTTGATTGATACTCACAACCAAACAGTTCCTGACCAGTTCTCTCTCTCTATTTCAATATTTACCTATCTAGTTTGGGTGACCCTTACCAGAGAATAGTGTAATTAATAGTGAAAGAAAACCAGGAAAAGTGCTACAATTAATAAATACACAGCAAAAGCATTGCTGAACTGGCAAGCCATTTACAGTTCATCTTAGGAAGCTTCATCGCGTCTGTTAATATATTAAAGGTAAATACATAAGTATAGGTCTCCTATGTGAAGTCTCTTTCCCAGATTACAGCCACAGCGCAATGTTTCTGCACCACCAGCTGCTCCAATAAAACTCCACACAACAAATCAGACAGTCTTGTCATAAACGCCAGAGATTTCGACTTTAATCCCTTCTCTGGATCCACTGTTATGAAGCCAGAATCTTGTCAACAGACAGAACTTTAAATTTACTTTTGGTGTTTGATTTGTGCAGGTTTCGGATATCAGCTGCTAAAGCTAACTGATTTTCATTCATTCATTCAATCTTCGCAGTCATAAGGACTCTTTCAAACGCAAACTGCATTTGTAAAAACGAAAGTCGCAAATTTTTGTCTTAAAATATATAAAACAAATGTATTTTCTATAATAAGATAGTTTGATTATAGATGACGGATCATTTTATTCTGCTCTTGGGAAACAAGCATTATAAATGTTTACAACAGTACTAATATTATTGCTGTTATTAATATTACTAGTCTCACTTTGGCTTCAGTCGTTTCATATATTCTTAACGAAACCTATAAAATTGACAGTAAACAAGCATTGAAACTAATTTCACATTCGCCTTGGTAAATTAAAATTATGAGCTGTAGGTAAAATACTGATGAATACATTTTTGGACGCCAGCATTATTCAATAAGAGTGTATTGTTTGCTCTTTATTTTGACAGATTCTCAAAGGTTTGCTCTAATTAGATATGCAGAATTAATAAAACTACTATTATGTCTAGTAAGTCCAGCTTTAAGAACTCAGTATTGTTTATTCTGATGAATAGTTAATCAGGTTTTACTATCTAACCTAGAAGGCTATTATATTGTCTAGTGAGCTAAATTCTAAATAAGAGGAGAGTTTTTGTTTATTCTCACTAATGAGAGCGATTTAAAATAACTATTGTTTATAGTCTAATGGCTATTAAGTTTTGTTCGAATATTGTTTATTATGATTTCCAGTTAATATGGCTTGTCCTGCTTAGGATTTAGTGTACTCTGACAGATGCTGGAAACGCTTTTGCTCTCCAAGCACAGCATTGTTTACTCTGATGGAAGGTGAATGAGGTTTACTCTGAGAGGACAGTATTGTTTACTCTGGTCTGCGGAGCTGCAGGCCTGTATGACTCTTATCTCTGGGCTTCAGGTTCAGTTGCACACCTGCATCTCCAGATGAACCCCCCTGGACCGCTCGAGTCCGTTTAAACGGCCCGTTTTGGCCTTTCGTTCGCGAACCATCCGAACCGCGGATTTGCCTGCGGGCCCGCACCGAGCTAACGCGTATGCTAACGCGGAGCGAGGGCTGCACAACACCAATAACCTTTCGGAAAGTCCGAAGCAGTCCCACCTCGAGAACGGACTACTATGATCCCCCCCTCGGAACCAGCGAAACGGGCCGGGCGCATTTACCTGAGGCTCTGTTGTTGAAAGGTGAAGGTGGAGAGGTTCGGGCTCGCTGTGTCCCTCTCACAACAATAATCCGGGTCGCACCGCTTCCTCTCACTGCGAACATGAAGACGGACTGGAGGCGGTCATTCCTCTCGTAGGCGCCCGCGGAAGCTCGCACTTTACTCCGGACGATGGCAGAAAAAGATTCGGTGCCGAAAGGCTCCTGGGCGCTCATAAAAGAATCCACACAGACTCTCTCTCTCTCTCGCAGAACAAAATGCCGACCGGAAGCACTGCTGCAGGAATGACTCCCTCCACCGGCGCCGAACCAACCAGCAGCGACCCGCCGACTTCCGCTGCCTGCTCTCCTCCCCTTCCCTCCTTCTTCCATCCGCCGCTTCCCATCCTCTCCTCTATCATCCTCCACTCTGTTTTCTTCTCCCCTCTCTCTTCATTCACGCTTTTGCTTCCCAAAATTCATTCAGTTTCTATAAATAACGTTATGGCTTATTAGGAAAATACACTGTTTTATTTGAGGCAAGACGCTACAGCAAAACAGCTTTGTTTTTGAACATTGTTTTGTGATGTTTTGTTTTCATAACAAATCAGACTAGTGGGAAGAAAACATCCAAATACATATAAAATGGATTAATTTATTGCATTCAATCTGTAGATTTCGATTACAACACAATGAAGGAACGTTTTTTCATGCATCAAGCCAAACATCTCCATATATATCCGCATATACAATTCTCCTGATTTGATATAAACATTTAATTTTACAATTTAAATCAACCTGTGTTTAAGTGCATTTCAGATTTCTGTTCTGGAAGATATGCAAAGAATTTATTTTTAATTAGATAATACATAATTTTAATATTTAGGCATAACAGAAAACGTGTAATACAAAATGTAATTCATAAATGTACTGCAAGTATTCCACTGGGGATGTATGGTGATGTCTATTAGTACTACTATTCGCCTGTGGTGTCTTTTAAAATTACTATTAAAAACTGGTCGAACTAAAATAATTGATTAAAAAATAATAAAGTAGATATTACGCGAATAATATTTTGAATCAAATTTTTGTTAATATAGACTACTACGCATCTGCTTGCAAGCTCAACTGCGCCCTCTCACGGTACGTTAGACATAATAGGGGATAGTTGTCACAATTCTTACACCAGTAGATATGACTTCTGTAACGTAGACATAGGCATTTACATTAAACTCTATTAAACATTTACACGTGGAAAACAAATGTACCTTTTGTGACAACATACCCCAATGTAAAGACATCTGCTGTCATACCGAGTGGGAAAATATGCAACTAAATAACATTTGAATGCTTTGTGGCAAAATATAGATAGGAAAAACCTTATAGAAAAGCAAAACTGTAAAGAAAAAAGGTTAGCCTAATGCACAAAAATAGGCCAAAACAATTAATACGATACTTTTTTCGTAACGACGATTACGAAACTTTTATACTGCACTTTTAGCATTGAGGACAAAATTCTCAAAAATAGTCTAATATAGGTGGGTTTTAAAAAAGATACAGAAAAATAGATAGATACAGAAATAAATAGATACAGAAAAGCAACAGTTAACTGGACGTTTAACTTAAATATGCATTAACCTTGTTTTAAAGTAGTGCTTTTGTTGCCTGAAGAAAATCATTGATCACTAGATGGCAGCATATGTGCGTTTAGAATGATTAGGTTGGAATATTTTTTTATGGCGTGAAGTATAGGTCTGTATAAGTCTATGGCTATTAGATTGTCTTGGCCTTTTAAATATAAATTATATACCATCCTCATTATATTTTCATTCATTCTCCAATATCATAGCAGAGTTTGACTACTCATCTTAAATAAAACAAAATCCACACAATGCATTCACCACTCTCCATTTTATTCAAAACTATATTTAACACACAACATCCGTATGCTCTTTATTCTATAATTCTAATCACCCATTTTGCTTTTTATGGACTTGACAGGAAATATACAGCAACATGAAAAAAACTAAGCATTTTAAAAAAGGCAAACAAATATAAGATCACAGTTTTCAGCTGAGTACATGTGAGTCCAACCTGTGTCTATAGCATGTTCTCAAAAGATTTACAGTTTTCAAAATGACTCAGTTTTGTATGTCATTGCAACCGTAGGACTGTTAACATTCAGTCCATTTCCTAAAATTAATAATCAGTAGCAGCTACATATTATATCTATTTATCAATAATGTTAGCGAATGCAATAAAAGGGTCAGTGGATGAACTATAGCAGGATAAAAAAAACAATAAAAACCGCATAAGTATGTGTGTGTTCGGTTAGGATTAGAGGTGCAGAGCTGCTGAAAAAAATCAAAATATCTGCAGTAATACCTGCTGTCTTTCAAAGCTAAACATTTCTCTTGATATTTACAGTTTGAAATATTTTATACTCAATATTATATAATCACTTTATATATGGAGCCCAAAACTATTTAATCTTGGAATCCTGCCCACGTACTCAACTTGTTCATTAAACAAAGTGTAATGAACTTCTGTCTGTTCCTCAGATGAATAATTTACTGACATTCATTTCTGTTTAAAATCAGTTCTGTGTACAGTCATGACCCTGTCCATTTACTCTTATCGCCGGTTTCACAGACAAGGCTTAAACCTTAATGTAAATCTGAGATGTTTTAACTCAAAGAACCTTGCCTTTACTGATTTTAAAACATGTCAGGGCCTTTGTTTTATCTTAATATGCACATCAGTAATGCTTTTTTTCTAAGGTATGTTTATAAAAATTACTTAAATGTCCTAATTGAACTATGACCTAATCCTGGTTTAGCCGTGTCTATGAAACCAGGCCTTCAGGTTCAAATCTTGCTGCTTGTATTACAGCGCATGTAACAGACGCTGGTCACCAACATACCAATGCCCTTCACATAGATTCACATTTCAGCTAATTATTAAAATACTGAAAAAGCAATACAAAAAAATGATTATGATGTATTTTTGTCAAGGTAAAACTCTCCTGCCGAATCAATTTAAGAATCAGTATGACCTGCCGACAGGAGACAAAGCACAAGAACAACATTACAGTAAAAGGTCAAAAGTAGTTTGAAAACGAAATATTAAAAAACAAAATTAAATATACATATACAATGCCCCCTAAAATATTTGGACACTTCAAAAATGTATGTATTTTATTGCACACCAAGCAGCAACTTGGGGCTTTTCTTAAAACTGACTTTTTTAGTGATTTTTTGATCGCATGAAGTTAAGTGTATATCCATAATTATGAATATTATTCAGTTTGACAACCAGAAAGTGTCCAAATGCTTAAATAGCATGCTTATACTATATTTCTTTTTCCATTTAGTTTGATATTTCCTCATTTAAAAGCAATTCTTATATTTTTAAGTGTTCATACATTTTTAGGGCCACTGTACATATACAAACACACACAAAAAATCCTTGGTTGGGGCATTTTCTACATCTTGGTCTCGCTGTCTGGTGGCTTCTCATTCTCATATTCATTCTCCTGAGGGATCATCTGATAAGGTTTCTTCACTTCGTTCTCCTCCAGCACTGAGCTGCCCAGCTCCACATCGCCCAGCTGAAGCTCATCTTTGGACAGGAACTCTATGATTCCAGCTCCTATTGAATCTCCCAGGACGTTAGTTGTCGTGCGCAGTCGATCGCTGTAAGTGCAAAAGAAAATATTTACTGAGACAGTAAATATCAGCGATGCTTGTCAAAAAGTTGCCTACTTTCATTTCAGTTTTCATCCTAGTTTAAAAAGAGGCTCTTTCAGCTGTGTAACTTGTGGGGATCTATCTGGAATGATTAATTTGGCCAACCTAATTACGTTTCTATGTTAAAACCTATTGAATTACATGAAATTCACAGAAAAAAAATGGAGCAAGTCTCATGGGAACACGTCAAAGTGTGTCACCTGGGTTGATAATGGAAAAAAAAAAAATGAAGGGAGTCCCAAATAAGAGGAAAGATGAAGTGCCAAACGCACTCACTTTTCATTCTTGTTTTGCCTTATTTTGCTAAATACTTTAGTGGATGTATTTTAATACCGTTAAGCCAATTAAATCACGATTTTATAAGTGCTCACTCACAGGAACCAATCAACTGCAATGATGAGGGTGATGTCATCGGTTGGGAGTCCGACAGAGGTCAGCACAATCACCATTGTGACCAAACCAGCCTGTGGGATTCCGGCCGCCCCGATACTTGCAGCAGTCGCTGTGATGCTATAGTATTAAAGAGAATATTAATCACACTTTATTCAGTTTTCTTAGTGAATTATTCATATTTCAAAATAACCCACCTAATGGTTATGATCTGCCCAAAGTTCATGTCCATGTTGTTAACCTGGGCGATAAAGATGGCTGCCAGGGCTTCATACAGCGCTGTTCCATCCATGTTGATCGTTGCTCCGACAGGCAGCACGAATCGAGTCACGCGCTTGTCGACTTTGTTATTCTCCTCGAGGCATTTGAAGGTAACCGGAAGAGTGGCTGAACTGGGAGATTACAAAAATATGAAAAAGTCAAATGAGAGTAAAACATTATTGATTTTGGCAGCTTGATATTGTCAGACTTACCTGGAAGAGGTACCGAGAGCCGTGATGAGGGCCTGCAGCAAACCTGTGATGAAGATGAAGGGGTTCTTCCGTGTGATGACGAAGTAGAGAGTCGGGAGAACGATCATGCCGTGTATCATGAGGCCGATTATTACTGTAATCGTATACATGCCCAGCTGACCGCCCATCTCAGTGATGTCATCCATCTCCACAATTTTTCCAGCAATCAGAAAGAGGATACCTATAGGTGCATACCTGGGAATAGGGTATGGTGTTTAAAGATACAATACCTCCATTCAGGTTTGTTATAGAGGTTTTATTTTAAACTAGACTAAGAAAAGGTTTCCCAAAATGTCAATGAATTACACATGCAATGAAAAAGGGGTCATGAAAAAGGGTCACACGAAATTAGAGCACAGGGCACATTTCTGTCCAGACAGACAGAAATGTAGTAGAGTGAAATTATGGAAAGGTGTTTCTGTGTTGAATTATAATAAATGTCTTTTAGTAAGTTAATCAATAAAATGTTAATAATTAAATACCAATAAACGAGTTAGAATCAAGGTTGAATTTATATAATAAAATACAGTAATTGTGAAATAATTTGATAATTTTAAATCAACCCTTTTCTATTTGAAAATATGGGGCAATTTATTTTATTCCTGTAATGGTAAAGCTGAATTTTCAGCATAATTACTCCAGTTTACAGTGTCACATGACCATTAAGAAAATATTATAATATGCTTCTTATCTTCTTTCTTCCTTAGATGCCGTTTATCATGGTGCTCTAAGGTTCATATCAAATTGTAAATCGTCAACTCATCATTGCATCTTGTATCACAGAGTAGGTTGGCCTTCTCTGTCTACCAGAAGAAAAATGCACTGGTACTTAACCATTTACAAAGCCATCCTGGGGTTGTTGCCCTCCTATCTCTGTTGTTTTAT
>JAUCMT010000061.1:81712-92574 GCA_032357475.1 Enteromius thamalakanensis
CCAGGACACTCCTGTAAAAGAGATTGTTAATCTCAGAGAGCTCTTTCTGGTTAAATAAAGGTTAAATAAAAAAAAAAATGCTGAAGAAATATTTCTTGTTATTATTAATGTTAAAAACAGTTGTTCTGCTTAACATTTTTGAGGAAACCATCATACGTTTCAGAAAAAAATGTTTTAGTATACTATCTGTCAGTCTATTTGTCTAAGTGTTGGAACAGCAGAAATAAGAGATAAATTCATTAATAAAATATTATGCTCAGTCATAAACTCATATGTTTAAAATAAGAAGCGGATATTGGAACCCCGCTGTATGCTACATCGTTTTTAATCTAGTTTACTTTTTAACCACTGTTTGTGTGTCTGGAATCACTCACCACATAATAATAGCAACAAGTCGCATGATGGCCTCGTTGAGGGAGTCGAAGAAGTCTCTGAGAGCCTGTCCCTGTTCCTTCATATTCCCAATGATCAAGCCGAAGCACATTGAAAACACCACCAGCCCGAGGGCATTAACCCCGTTGGTGGTGCCCGAGAGAGGGATCACTTCCTCTTGGGCAATCTCCTGGGTGGCGTTAGTTAGGTTAAATATCGAATCATTCACGATCACCTTCACGTGAATGATCCTCTTGCCATATTGGGTCTTGAACTACAGGAGAAAGAAGAGAAGAAAAGTAGTTTTAATAATGTTTGTGTTATTCTGATGCGAGGATTGCTAGAAACGTTCTACAGAAATGTCTCTTTTTAATATTTGTGAAAAAGGTTTATTTATTTATTTATTTATTTATTTTTTGTTCTGGTTGACTACAGGGTGTCCCTGCGGAGTGTGTCCGGACAGACTGTGAGCCACTGTCAGGCTCTACAGTGTCATTATCTTGCCATTTCGGTCTCATTATATCCAACTGTGGCACCATTACAGCTCTGCCAATGCTCTTAGCCAGACCAATCACAGCTGTGGGTCGAACTCAAGCCAGACTCTCAAAATGCTAAATGGAAAATGTCTATTCCTTACACGCTAAGTTAACTAGCTTGGGCCAGCAGGAGGAGAAATGAAACGTTGTGAAGACTTGTGAGCAGTGTTGGTATAATTATAAATTCAAGGCCTCCCAGAAAAAACATTTTGGATCCAAGAGTGATGAATTTAAAATTTTCGGCCTTTGAGATGTCAACACGTCTCATCAAATCTATTGATAAATTGACTTCCTGCTGAACAGGGAAACATGTCAGCCCAAACTGCTCGTGAACTTCATAACCCCTTTTATATATATATATATATATATATATATTATTATTATGTATAGATTATATTCTAGAGATAATTATCACCATTTTTTTTTCGCAAAGAAATAACATTATGTTATAGTGAAATACCTAATTGAATACTTTTTTAGCATAAAAAATTAAATTAAATTAAATTAAATTAAATTAAATTAAATTAAATTAAATTAAATTAAATTAAATTAAATTAAATTAACAAAAATGTAATTAATTTTTTAAAAACTTTTTAAACATCTCTTACATAATGAGAAGAGAAAGAGACAATATTTAATAAATCTTTATGATTATCTAGGATACTATTTCAAAAAAACTATTTTAAAATAATAGGATCATGTGAAAAACATTCTCACCTGTTGAGTGCAGGCCTGAACCAGATTAGGAGGAAACATGTTTCTGCAAAAAAGTGTATATATTTAATAAAGTCTGTGGTTTATATCAGTATTTTAGAGACACCGATGACTACACCTATTACCTGATGAGGTCGAGGAAGGCATCGGCTGGGCTGACCTGCTCGATCTTCTGCTGTTTAGTGAATTCATCCTTTGAGCCTTTTCCCGGGTGGATAATCAGAACCATAATGATGCCAATAAACACTGCAATGAAAGTGGTGGTCATGTAGTATATGACTGCACGCATGCCCATCTTTCCAGAGGCCCGACTGTCCAGCGCTGCCATGCCTAGACATAATAAATAAGACTTCAGTATTCCTTTCTATGAGAATCAACCAAAATCACATTTGAATAAACACATGGTTCCACATACAGTACCATTATTCCTGAAAAGACCATGGGTTGTTTCCCAAAAAAAACTTAAGCCTAAATTGATCATATCTCTATTGGTTTCAATGGGTCTACGATGTACTTGAGCTTGATGCTTTTGGGAAACGCAGCTCTTTTCTTATACCAAGACTTAAATACAAAAATCTCAGCAGAATCTGTACAGACACGATACGTGGAATGACAAAAGATGCATGACTTAGTCTTCCCTTAGCTGAAAAATACTATATCGCTCGACTTTAGAAGCCTATTCGGATTAACTGCAATCATTGTAGAAATCAATGGAGCTCAAAGACTTTGACTTGCCAACACAAATTAAGGTTTTAATTTTGAACAAGTCAGGGGCCTTTCTGCAGTCCTGATCCCCAGAGCAGAAAGAGAAAGCAACTATTGTTTGGTCCTCTCGTCCTGCTGGGGGCCCAAACTTCAGCATCTTTTAAAGTTCAGCCTCTCACTTCACAATTTCCTCTGTTAATACTCCATCTCTCTCACTCTCTAGATCTGCATTCGCTCATCTCTCTCAGTCGCGGACAGGCCTGGGAAATTCCTCCACCTGCCTGTGTTTCAGCGGTCATGCCACCCTCTCTATATCTCCACAGCAACAGCAAACAGTCTCCCAATGCACTTGTATCAAACCAAAGAAATGACTCATGTTGTGCAGTTACAAAGGAGTGAATAAACAAAACAGCCCAAGTGTGCCACAATTACAGACTAAATTATAACATTTTTTTTTTATTTAAAAATAGCTATTGTTATTACTAATTAATCATAGATAGTAGTTATATTACCAAAAAAGTCTGATGGAAGTTCTCTCATTCTTTTATTTGTATGAAGTGAAGCAGCAGGGGTGGGAGGGGCTGAACTCGTCTTTACAACCTCTGCCTCATTCTCACTCACACTTTTAATAGAAACACAAAGAGGTCACTGTCTACAAACCAGAAACGGAGCCCAGCGCACGGCTATGCCTTATGGAGACACAGCTGTAACACCTGTTTCCTTCAAAGTTGCTACTACTTTTGATGGTTTGATAACATCCAAATCAAGAAGCATTGAGACTTCATGGCTGTTCATAAGACTGACTTTAATTCTTGAGCTGCTTCTTGTAGGCATTCCTCCCTCAACTTCGAATTCAAGTCATTCTTACGCTTTCATTTTGTTAATGATTTGGATTTACTATGGCTGTCAGTAAAATTCTCAAGGCCTGGGATACAATTTTTATAGGTGGATCCCATCAGCCCAGAATCAACGAGCAGCTATTGAGGATTTCATTGGACCCTTTTAATCATATGGCTTGGGACAATGCCTTGGATGCTCCACCCCTTTTTCTTCTATACTTTGCATTAAGTGTTAAGAGTTCTTAGAGATCTTTGCAACAAATTTGATTTCAAATCTGCATTGCATTAATACTACATTTCTAGCTAAAAGAATTATCAAAACAATCAAATAGCATACCTGTAATCAAACTTGAGACAAGAAGGGGAAGCACTAGCATCTGCAGCATACGCATTAATAGTTCACCAGGAAAGGAGAAATACTTTACTTCTCTGTATGACATTTTATACGACCTCAGACCAAAACCCAGCATGATACCTGAAAAACAAAACAAAAGCACTTCAGATCTATTTTAAACTCTTTTCAGTCATAAATCAAAAGGCATACATTGTCAAAAGGTGTTTTGAGCTTTACAGTAAACTTGTTAGTTTGTACAATAGATTTGTATCCGTGGGCACTAACGTAGCTTAGATGACTTGTTAGAGCAAACTCTCATACTTGAAAATGTCCCGAATGAATATAATTTCACTAAACCAAGTGCACTGACCAAAAACCACAGCTCCAATGGTGAAGAGCACAAAAGCATTTCTTTTCAGAAAGGTCTTCACGTCATCTTTAGTGATGTCCTCCACTTTCTTCCTCGCCTTTAGGGAACGCAGGTGAATTCCCTCTCGGATCTGCTGCACACGATTGCGCGAGCGTGGCTTCTCTCCAGTGCTTTTGGTCATGCTGGCGGTGTCACTCAACACACTCCGATCAAACTAGCTGGGCTGAACCGGTGACCCAAAAGAGACCCTATACACAAGAAGGGGGGAAAAAAGCACACCATTGATCTAAATCCCAGATCCTTGAGTTAAAATGGGAAGGACAGCAAAAAATAAAGGAAAAACAAAATGCAACCTAAAAATGGAAATAATTTAATTAATGAGCACACATAATTATAATTTTTTTTTACATTTTTTTATTATAAATGCAAGTAAATTCTAGCTTTTTATGTTACGGAAATAAAACACTTTATATATTTATAATTTGAACTATATAACATGTTTTAAATTACTGAAATAACAAAAAATATTTGTAATAATATATGAAATAAAATTTTATGTAAATAAATTATTTTTAATTATAAGCTTATTTTAAATATGATATACGCAAGTAAATAAAACATTTTATTACTGAAATAAAACACAATATATATTTAGAATTTAAAGTACATAATATGTAATTAACTGAAATTACAAAATGTATATTTGAATATATTAAATCAAATGCTTTTATTACTGAAATAAAAAAAGAAATATATTCATGTTGTAACTATGATATGCTGTTATACTTTGCAAATAAAAGCTTTTTTATTACAATGTATATTCAATAAAATTTTACATTCATGTATTTTTTATTCTACAAATGTAAACTTAATTCATAAGACCTACAGCTGTTTGATCTTGTTTGAACTTTGTTGCTGAGGTTCAACAATTCTACAGAAGACAAATACTGTTATTTATAATAAATCTGATATCCAGGTAAATGGAAAACCTCCATAGCTACAAGTAGCTGAGGAAAGAAGCTGCTTACCTGCTTCCAGCGAGCTCTTGTGCTGAGAGATGCCCTGAGTGATCAGAGTTAGCCAGTTTGTGCTGAGAATTTAATAACCTTCAACCAGTAAGAAGCTCCTGATGTTCAGGATCTCAGAAGGGGAGGAGCTTAACTCCAAATAGGAGATGCTCAAGACACTTCAAAGGGGGGCCCAGTGGTGCTACATGATGGAATAGCAGGAGGCTTCTTGCTCGATTCTCACATTAAAATAAATCAAACTGTTAGGAAATACCAACCATTTCAAAAACAGTTCCATTTTAAAAGCTAATTAAATAAAATGCTGCACAAATGCTGATCACTTTCCAAGCTTTCTGTGAAGGCACACATGGTGGACCCCAGTGTTTAGGAATGACATCTTCTTTGACATTTATTCCTGAGAGAGGTTTTTATTGGCTGAGAGCGAACTCGTTCTGTGATTTCGAGGGCGAGGAATTACGCTCTCGGCAGGTCTTTGGACTATTCAGATAACACTCGTGATGAGACAGACTTCCTGCAGGGTGAAAGTTGGTTCACACACTCACCTCTCCCACAGGCCCCACAACAACAGACAGTGTGTGAACCGTTCCCGTCCCATGAGGTGACGTCACCACCGTGTCATTTACATTCGGAGTGATTTAAACCAATTAAAGCTTTTATTCATCCTGCACACATCAGGCGACACAATAATTTGGGCATATTTATTCTTTTGGATTGCATAGCGCAGCAAATATAACAACAGGGCAACAATTATAAATAAAATATATTTTATAAATTAATTAATTTATCATTAATAAATTTATAATCATTAATAAATTAAACCCAATTTTATTTTATTCTATATTAAATTTATTTAATTTAAATAAATTCAATATTTTATGGAAAACGTATATAAATAAAATATTTGGATGAAATGTCACATTTAATTTTATTTAATTTAACAATACATTTTTAAATAGGGTGATAAATAGCCTATAACATATTTTGGACACGTTTTCCATAAAATATTTTGTTTCGTTTTATTTTGTTTAAAAGTACGATCTGTAAGATTTTTTCATATTTTTGGAGTCTCATGCTGAGCAAGACTGCTTTTAATTCATCAAAAATACAACAGAAAACACTGTAAAAATATAATGACGTTTTAGGTTATATATTCAAATACTCCTGTGATGCAAAGCTGAATTTTAACATAATCACTGCAGTCTTCAGTGCCACATGATCCTTAAGAAGTCATTCTGTGATGATTTGCTAGTGCTTAATAATCATATTTTTATTACATGAAAATAGCCTTGTTGTGCTGCTTCATATTTTTGATTTTATAAATAAGCAGCATTTGAATTTCTTTAATGAATCAAATATAAAAATAAATAAAAGCATTAATATTTAATTGTAGTGTAGTTGTTTTTGCAACATCTGTGATATTGTGTATTTAGCTGGTCTCTGGAAGGTTGTATTGACCAATTAGCATCCAGGACTGAAACGCTCCATTTTATGATGTCATCATATCATTTTTATTTGATCACTGGTTGCCCCAGAGGCGTATAAAGGTTCTCCAGGCCTGAGTTCATGTGAATGAGGTTATGATGTAGGCCTAGGTCTCTGTCCTTTCTCAGAATAAGTTGGTCCTCTTCACTGGGCTCTTGGAATGTCTCTGCTTTTGTCCGGTCTCTGTGAGAGTAATCATAAACAGTGCTCGCCTTGAATGTGTAATTTGGACCAAACGCTTCCAGACCAGTAACCCCCCTCTTCCCCATCACCCACCCGTTCCCTCTCTCTTCCCGGCAGACAAAAGAGATGAAGCACAAAAGATGCTTTCAGCCTTTCTGCTTACAGTTTTGAGGGAGAGCATTTGAAGACTGGTAGATTTGGGGGAACCAGGGCAATTGGGTGAGTGCATTGCATGGGTTCCCAGAACTTGTTGAGTCTGAGAGTTGGGATGGAGTAGAATAGAGCCGCAGCGCCTGAAGGTATCGGTTTACAGTTCATATGAAGCACCTCAAATCATCTGATATCACTCGTTTCATGCACATTTTCTCTTGACCTTCAACCATCAAGCCAGTGAAAAACTATAACAGGCAACTTTCATTTCTACATTTTTATTTTGAGTTAAGATTTTAGGAATAAACAACTGTTTATGTTTATTCCTTTTTTTTTTTGCATGATTATTGTCTTCATTCTCTTGACAAATTAGATTTAAACAATATTATAATATCTAAATATTACAAGTATTTATTTATTTCAGAAATAGTATTTTATTTAACTATAAATTTAATGAACAAAATGTATTTTCTTGGAGATTCTGCATCTCTGTGTATTTTCCAAAATGTATTTATTTATTTTAAATAATATTTAATACACATATTTTATTTCATAATTTGTGATTTTATTTAATTTATTTAACTATTGAATTAACTCTTTAACTAAGTACTCTCTAAAGAATTTTTTTTGTGAAGATCCTACATATCTTACTCCAAAATGTATTAATAACTATTTTGTTTAATTAATTAATGTATTAATTTATGCAAATAAATATGAATTTATGTATTTTATTTAAATAAATACAAATATTTTATTTCATAAATGTTATTTTAATTAATTTATGATTTTATATTTCTATTTATTTATATTTGTCTTTAATGCATTTTATACAAATAATTAATTTAATTTTAATTTATTTTATTTTAAAATATTAAATTAAACAAAACTGAATTTTCATGATCTAATCAAACTCCAAACCTACGGTCTTTACTCGGGTTACATCTCAGGTTGTTCTCCCTTCAGTAACATTACTGTATAGGAGAAAGAAAAATCTATCTACACAATCTATAAATGTTTTGTTTTTCAATGTATTTTAAAACTCCATTTTATTCACCATTAGTTGCCTATAATCGCTGACATAAGATAAAAGTGTCAGGATGACAGAAGAAGGGTTTTCCAGCATCTCTGTGAGCTCAGCTGAGGGCCTTTTAGAGACCCACTGTGATGAGCAAACTCAGTGTGTCTGCCGGCGTCAATGGTTTATCACCCAGCAACCATTCAAGCCATTAGCAGAGATTCTGCTCATTCACCATGCATTCAGCAGGTCCACAGGGATGCCGCTTTGTGCAAAGAGGCTCTTTGCCCTCACAAAACAAAACTTTATATAGAAAAAAACCCAGATAATCAAAATGGAAGCAGGAAGATAGTGATCCATATATGTCACTGTGTCTTTATTTATGAGAGTTTTATGTAAAATACTTGCTCAAAGGGTTCTCTGGTGTACACAGATCCAAAAAAAAAGAGTACAAAAAGAAGAAATAGATCAAATAGATTTTATGTACTTTATTATTTATTTATTGACATGTGTTTTAATACATTAAATAAATGTTATTTTATAATGATATAATTTTTCTTTTATAATCTTAATTAAATAAAAATGTCTCATCTCAACTATCCGAGACCAATATCTGAATATACACTAATCCAAAAATTAATAATCTATGGCATAATAATTCCTGAGAACAAACTAGTTTAAAATTTATATTTTTTTATTCTTTAAATTAAATGTAATAATAATTTCAAAGCCTGCATTTTTGGAAACTAAATGTTTTTAAAGAAATTGTATTTTAATAAATGTTATTTTTATTTTATTTTTAAGAAGAATATATATATATATATATATATATATATATATATAAACCATATTTCTCCCAACTCTATTGGAGGCCATATTACCTGAATATATCTAGATCACAAAAATTCATCATTTATTATTTAAATTTAACTGTTATTTATTGCCAAAATTATTTTTTATAAATGTTTTTTTGTCTCTTCTCTACTATTTGAAGCATATCAGTATAAATAGCCTACAGATCCAAAAAATCTATAATTTTCATAAATATAAATCAATTAAAATATTTATATATTTATTCACTAATAAATTTCTTTTTTATTATTATTTGTTTTATTTTTAAATGTAGTGAAGTTTAATCCTGTGATTCATTCAAAGAGAGCAAAAGGGAATTTCCACGCCTGGACTTGTGAACTTGAGTGGACATTTCCCTCTTCACATGACCTCACGATGACCTCACTCTGACCATGAGCAATCACTCCCACATAATCATATTCACACCACCATGTTGTTCAAAGAAAGAAAATCACTCTGAAAGCATGGAGCTGGCTGTTTTGTTCAAGGCCGTTCGGGGCAACGGAATCAAAAGAAAACAAAGGCCACTTCCGAGTTCACACACTTGGGAGTGGTTCATTGTATATAGAGCAGCCAGCCTCAAAAGAAACTAAAGACGTTAACGGCACTACCATGAAGCAGATCCACCTTAATGAAGTAAAATTTGCTTAGAAACGGATCTTAAAGGAAATGATTTTTCTATTCTCTTTGCAAACAGGAAACGTTCTCAGAAGGTTATGAACAAACATTCTTTTGTTAATATTAATAGTAGTTCGTTCAGAGTTGATTTATATATATTATAAGGGTTAAAACACTTTTTTTTAAAAATTTCGCTAATAAATGTTGTTTCAACATTCAGAAAACATTCAAAAGTGACATTTTGACATTTTTGTTAAAATTTAAATGTATGCTATTACATCTTAAAAATTTTATATGAAAGTTTAAAGCTCTAAAGTAGCTCATAGTAGCTGTTTCTTCCACAAAAATCAATGTTAATTGAGAATTTGTTTTTAATTTAGAGTAATATCTTGCAATTCTTACTTTGTTTTTCACATAATTCAGAACTTTTTCCCTCGTCAATCCAAATCTATGAAAAACATATTTATTTAATTAGCTTATATCTTGCAATTATTATTCTTTCTTCCTTAGAATTCTGGATTTACATCATCCTTTTACTGGTACTAAACTTTTTATGGTAATTATTTCGAGGGTTTTTTTTTTGTCTCAAACTTCTTTTTTACTCAGAATTGTGAGTTTATTAGCCTGGCTTCCGCGACTATTAAGCTCATTAGGAGCTTAGTCTGGCCAAGCTAACTACCCGCCTTCTGGGAGGTGGGCTTAACCTGTGTCCATCCATCAGATGCTTCTGTATACTACTGAACGAATCTACAACCAATCAGACCACTCATTCTAATGACGTATGCGTAGCGACGGATCTGTAGCTAGCTTCATTAAAGCAGTAGGAAAATGTCTTTACCTACTTTAATAACTTGAACCTGTCTTTAAAATTTCTTAAAACAGCTGCAACAGCAGGGTCGAACGATTGTTGCTGCTTGGTACACGCCATGTTTCCAAACCTTTAATGGTTTCCGGTCGCAGAACTCCTGGTGGGGGGGCTTTTTTGGGAACGTAAATGCTCTAAAATGGCAGCTTTGCCAGACTAACTTTGCTCGCGTAATCATCAAAGGAAGTATGGGCGGTTCCATTTCATAATTTGTGATTTGAAGTATGGGCGGGTCCAGGCTACGAGTTTATACCTCGCAGTTCAAAAAGTCTGTTTAAAGTGCCCCTTATGCTATATGCTTATGCTAAGGTAGCTAATATTGCTTTATGAGTCTCTTAAAACAGGTTTACATATATGCAAAAAAAAACACTTAAGTTTTCTTCAAAAATAGATTTAATTTTACCCCACTTCTAAATGATACGTAAACCACTCGTGTGAAGCAGTTCAAAGAATCAGTCTGTCTAAACCCCTCCCTCCCGTTAGCCCCCACTGATGTGATTGGTCAGATGGCGCAGTCCTTTATGATTGGTCTACCGCTACGTTTTCTAGTGTTGGAAAACGAAACACCCATGTACTGTTTGTGGGCGGGTAAGTTGTTCGCAACGTAGAACATGGGTGGACATTGGGTGTTCCTCAATGTCAAGTATACATCCTTGGCAGGGAGAACTGCAGAACAAATGTGGGCGTTTTTCAATTTCTGGATGTTTGTCAACCGCGGGATGTTTTTCAACCATGCAATTAAAATGATCCCCCTGACTTAAGCCTAACCCTAAACCTACCCCTTACTGTGACGTCAGCC
>JAUCMT010000061.1:92674-129594 GCA_032357475.1 Enteromius thamalakanensis
AGCAAAGCTGCGCGCATAGGATTGTGGGTGATTGAAGAGCGCGAAGGCTACACTTATGCATCCTTTCCTGTGTATGGTATATTTTTCGAACGAAGGACTCAGTCCTTGGTTGAAATTCCGAGGATCCTTGACATTGGAACAGTCCTTCAACCGATGTCGATGACGTAGCATCCTCGAAATTCTGGCTTCAGAGGATCCTTCCTTGACATTGAGAAACGCCCATTGTGTAAATATGTTACTTTGTGACGTGTGGCCGTAACAGAAGATTTTAATTGCTGACGACTCGTTTAGGCGAATGTGAGCCGACTCACATAATAGACAAAAACTTCATTTATCTTGCACTGTTGGCGTCACAACTTTGCAGATAGTTTATGTTCACATGCAGCTACATGACACACTGCATTAAAAAATCATATTTGAAAAGGCATAATATGGGCACTTTATAGTTTCATTCCGTGGCGGGAACATGCTTCCATAATAAGGCGGCTTGACTGCATAAAAACTGAGCTAGGCCTGCTTCTGAAACATTTAAAATAAAACAGAGGTTATTATCTTCATTAGAAAATACGGAAGAAAATAGCCCATAAATTTACATTTAATCGTCAAGCCTGAGTATTTCACCAAAACAAGTCTTTTTGAAGGGGCCAAATTCAGAGGGTTCTCACCCGAGGCATTATATCTGTTCCCCTCCCATCACCCTCATGGTCTATTCTCCATCCATTCTTCTATACAAACTCAAAAGTTTGAATATGTGAGGACTGTTAACATGCAGAGAGGAGCAGCATTAGTATTCCGCTCAGACAGCATCGGCCAGACTCCGCGGTAATGAGATCCGAACGAGTAAATCCTCTTTCACAGCTGGTCTCCGTGTTAGCAGATCTCATAATAGAAGTTATGTATGTTAACAAAAACTCTCGGTCCGATCGAAATGTCGAATTCTGAGCGAAAGATCTGAGAAATGTGACAGCGTAAAAAGTGTTGCCTGTTTCTAATTTCGGCGTTGACATGGTGATGCAACTTGCTTAAGATACAATGTGGGATCAGATGGTTAAAGTTAAGAAGAGACACAGGACGGTTTAGGGAAAGTGTCCAACTAACAGGAATTCCCGCAGGGAGTTTTGAAGTGAATGCCAGAAACTCATAAAGAATCAAACACCAACTGATTGAAGAGGAACGCAGCACTCTTGGCTGTAAATGAGTTGGATGAGACTTCTCTCGCTGCTTAACCCAACCTGAATTAGCTTGCTGGTCTTAAGGTGGTTTTTCAGTCTGACCTGCTGAAAAGTGTTCGCTATACTAACTATATAGCAGCCTGGACAGATTTGAGAGCAGGATTATTACAGGGGTAAAAAATTGCATCGCGAAAATTAACTTCAAATTCAATATTCATCAATGTACAGCACACATAAATCTTTCAGAACCAGATGTAAAACCAAACGCGTTTTGCACACCAAAGACAGACAGACAGTATCCGTTCCTATCTCACAAATTGGTCGCCACCATGCGGCCACATTGAGAACTGCAGTGCCAGCCATGCTATAAACTAGGGTACTAACCTTTCCAAAACAATTTTCCGAAAATATTCAATCAGCCGAAAGCCGACTGTCAACACTAAAACCAAAAAGAATCGTCCCACATATTAAAATCACTACACCATCATTACACAGGTTTCATTTCATTTTTATTATGACAAATGTACAAGATAGTAAATCATATGAAAGAAATTACAATACAGTTAACAAAAACATCCAAAAGAGGAACAGACGAACACAAAGGACGTTTCTAAAAGCTAAAACCAGACGGCATCTGTCCATCTGCTGTCGAACTACATCAGCCAAATATCTTCAAACACTGGTGTCGGCATCCCTCATCACATAACATCAAATTAAACTGATTTTATGTGAAATACAAATATATACGGTGTCATTATAGGCTGGGTGTCGATTTTAAATGAATGTCTGTACCTTTGACTATTTTTTAATTACACAAGAATTGAACACCAGCCCAATACTGTTAATAGACCACTTTGAGAGAAATGCATTGTGGTCCAAGTACCTAATGATGCTCTTGGTCTTTGCATGTCTAAAACTATATTTGTAAAAAAAAAAATCAGGGAAGTTTTATTCTCAAAATCCGATGCCCTAATGCCACAAGAGCAAATAAATCAGACTAGAATATATGTGCATGCCAAGCATAAACATTAATGTACAAGACATTTTTACACCGCTTTTGTCAATCAGTGCTGACATCGAAACAATTCAACTGTCTGTTGGGCTTTATATCCAATGCGTTTTTCCTCTGAGAACAGACCATTCTTGGAAATGTTTTAGCAATCGGTGGAAATAGGACAGACTGAGACTGAAAACCCTCAAAGAAGACAAAACCCAAATTAATGCATGAAAATGAGATAGACGTGTCCACTTTGGAGAGGTACAAATGTACCTTCAAAACAAATTATAAACAGCTGCAATCATAAAAGGACTGCTATGTATACTTTAAAAATGCTTCTAATATGTTACAGCAGAAAACTACAGATATACACACCAGGATAATGTAAGATCATACAATGTTTCTCAGACGTGTATCTCACGTCACGCTGCTCTCGGAAAGGTTGGAAATTATTTAAATGTCCCCTTAACATGATTTCGCTCTTTAAAAACAGACAAAACCGGGAGATGACGAATCTCTTCCCGCAAGCCTTGTAAGAAAAATGTATTGCTTTATAATTGATGCGGAACAAACAAATCATACACATCATTAGTAGGCTTACAAAACTAAAGCAAAACGTTACAATGATTATATTCATATATTTATATAAAGAAAATGAATATAGTGCACTGAAACACAGGACAAGATGGGCAAAGAAGAATCCTTTTGATGGAATATCCGCACTAAAATGAGATGAACAGCACTAAACTTCAAGGGATTCCTCCGGAAAACAAAAAGCGCATCGGTGTGGGTGAGAGTCCTCAGCTTTTTTTCATTCTCGAGTGGAAGATTTGGCATTTGATGCATTGAAAAGCTGCCAGAGTAAATAGTGTTTGAATTCAAATCAAATCAGGGTGCTAAAACAGTCCAAAGCAAGAGTTGGATGCAATGTTAGTATGTTGGCATAAGCAATTTTTCACCAATAGACATCTACCAGGAATCTTTTGCACTAATGGTGCCAGCAGCTGTACGACCAAGTGATAATTTCAGGTACAAATTCTATAATAAATAGTATAACAAAACAAAGCTTATAATGACATCACTTAATAAAAACATTTCTTTTTCCTTGCCAAATGACACTATGCAACCCATCGGTAGAAATTCAACTTCCACTCCAATTAGATTATAAAAGATGAATGTTTAAAAATGGCCTTGGAGTGGAAACGAACGCTAACGAGATTTAGCGTTTGTGTGGAACCTCGCTGAAACTAAGGCTCCGCCCCCTCTGCACTGACTCCACCCACTTCTGGTTCTGTCTGAAATGTGCAACTGACAGCAGTGGAGATCGAAACGCATGTAAACTCGACAAATGTCTCTACGTCAGACGTGTGAGCGTGAGCATGGCTGTGATTAGTGTAAAAAGAGGTTTTCGAGGTTGTTTCCAGAGAGGGTTCGTTAGAGAGCCATCGCTCTTATTGAACAAAAACGATACTTTAGAAGGAATATCCCAGGGAGTCTTTCGGAAGAGTTGCGTTCGCCTTCTCTTGATACTTTTGCTCAGTAAAATATTTACAGCTATAATTCATGTGCCACCTGATCTGTTCTGCTGGCATGTTTAACAGGGATTGTGATCCGTGGTGAAAACAGGATGAGGGTCGGGAAAAAAAGTTAAAAAGTAAAAAAAATGAAGGAAAAGAATAGCAAGTTATAACTGTTCACTGTTGCATACATAGTCTACGAGGTCTGTGACGCCCAAAAGGTCATCTTCATCTTCCTCTGGCGCTGCAATCTCCATGCCATTCGGCGCTATGGATACTGCTGATGGGGCGTTGGCGTTTTTAGCCGTCACTCCTACCCCGGGTCTTGGAATGAGACCCTCCAAACCCTTCATTGGGCTCTGTCCGTTCGTTGGAGGAAGCTCCACCAAGTTGTAGTCTAGTGGGCTGGGCCCTTTGCCAGTCTCTTCTGTTTCTTTCTCCGACGGGCTCTTCTTCACCTCCTCTTCACTCTCACTGTCGTCAGAGTCGATGCGGTTCACACGCTTCCGGATGGGCCGCTCCTCTTCCTCGGATTCGTCCGAGTCGTCATCGTCGTCGTCATCCTCCGACTCCCTCCGTCGTTTAAGGGACAGGCGTCTTCGACGTTTCCTGGATTCTTCCTCCGATGAGTTTGCTCTTATCTTCTTGGGTTGGCGGTCCTCTTCATCCGAATCAGCTGACTGGAAACTAGCTGGAGAGTCAATATAATCATTTAAGTTATGCATCAGTTAATGATATTGATCAACCTCACATTTAAAAAACAGGACACCATTTAATGCATAAGATGTTATATTTTTATATATGTACATATGAGAATGTACAAATACATATTTGAATACAGAATTTTTTTTTTATTTTCAAGAGACGTCGCTTATTCTCACCAAGGCGGAATTAATTTGATTACAAATATAATAAACACAATAATACTGTGAAATAATACAACAATTTAAAATATCTGTTTTTAATTTTAATGTATTACATTTTTGTTATTGCTGTCTTTTCAGCATCATTTTTCCAGTCTTCAGTGTCACATGACCATTAAAATCATTGTAATTTGCTAATTAAATACTATTCTTTTTTAAATAGGTGCACTGCGTAATTTTTTTGTATAAACTGAACTTGTAAGAACAGAAAGTTAATTAGTAAATAATTTACCTGAAGATGTCACTTTAATTATCAATGTAATGCATCCTTGAAGAAAAACTAATATTTAAAATAAACAAAATATCTTGATTCCAAACGTTTGAATGCTAATCTATATTATGTCCATATCAGTCATCCAGGATTCTATATATAGCTACCAGCTATTAAAGAACCTCTATCAGTTGAGCATAGAATAATTCTTGCAATATTATGTAATATTTTAGTAACATTGCAGTTACATTTAGGGGACAAAATTTTATAATGATTGAGCCTTATGCTGTGAAAAAGCATAGATGTTAACAGCACTGACCTTCGCTGTCGGAGCTGGAAAGACGTCTGCGTTTCTTCTTTTTGTCTTTGTTGGTGCTGGCCTGTGAGCCGTCAGAATCTGAGCTTTCACAGTAATTCACCTCTTGCTTGCGACTTCGATAAGACCGTCGACAGCGGATGTCCAGATCACTATCACTGAATTCACTAGAGCCTTCCGTCACTGCATGAACCCCACCAAAAAACAAGACAAGCAAACAGAAATATATCAGTGAACAAGCAGTAAACAGCACAGTACAAATTCAACAATTTATTTATTCAATCTTCTTAACAAAAATGTTCACCTTCAGAACACACTATTCGTTTACCTTGGCAGTTCAACCATATTAAATCAGCTTTTCATTTTTAAATATCTGAGATTATGTAATAATAATAATAAAAACTACATAAAAGAATAACATTGCAAAGTAAGGAAAACATTAGAATACATACAGGTTTTTTGCATTCATTTTATTTGTACTTTTTGATAAATGCCTCACCTATCTCCTCTTCCTCCTCTTCGTCAGTTTCTAGCTCCTCCTCATCAGAGTATCCTCTTGGTTTGCGTCTTCTGCGAGGCAGCTGTTTTTTCCTCTTCGGGCAGGCAACATCGCTCCCGATATCACTGTCCTCATAGGACGGGACTTCTGCTTCGCTCTCCGCGTCATTATCAGAGGCCACAAACTCCTCATATTCAGAACTGCTGACCAATCAGATAAGAGTAAGTGTTATTTCATCAACAAGACTGTAATTCTCTTGATTTAAAAGATGTTAAGCATTACTTGTCGCTGAGACGGAACTCTTCTTCACTCTCTTCCTCGTCCACGGTGCTGTCGCTGTCTAGATCGTTGAGACGCCGCCGCTTCTTCTTCTGAGCTGCACTGGATCGCCGCGGCCGTCCGTTCTCCTTCCCATCTTCCTGCAGGATGGTGGACATGTCCTTCTCTCTGTGGCCTGTGATGTTCGCCATGTCCTTCCCCCGGCCTGCTCCTGTGAATTGACATCTTAGATCAGTCTAAACTTCCATATCCAAGCTCAAATATCAACACTAGTGTGATGTATGAAAATGCTACGCTACCTCCACCTTCTGCCTCTTTAATATCTTCCTCGATTGCCTCTTCAATCGCTTCATCAAACTCATCAAATCTGATGGAAATGTAAGAATAAACAGTGAATAATGACTATGTATAAACAGCCTAAGATTATGAGTGAGTGGATTGACATACCTGTAGCTTATGTATTTCTTTGCCCTGGTTGATCTCCGTCCCCAACCTTTGCTCTTTTTCACATCTTTCTTCTCTTTCACCACCTCCTTCTTTTCTTCCTCCACTTCCACCTTCAAAAATGTTTAAATAAATTAACAAAATGTTACTACAGAGGTAATTCAGCAAGGGTGCATTAAATGTATCAAAATTAAAAGTACAGAAATGTTATAAAAGATTTTAATGTCAAATGTTTTAAACTGTTTTTTACATTTTTTACGTTCATCAATAAATCTTAAAACATTTATATAAAAAAAATATATAGCAGCACCATTTTTTATAGTGATAACAATAATAATAATGGGTCTTGTGCACCAAACGATATATACTATGATGCTGATGTAATAATGGCTGTAGAAAATTCAGCATTACCATCGCAGGAATAAAATACATTTAAAATAAGTTAAAATAGAAAATATATAAATTTGTACATATGTTTCTCAATATTGGTGTTTTTACTGTATTTTGATCAAATAAATACAGCCTTAGTGAGCATTAAACACTATTTAAAAAAAAAATAAAAACAATCATAATAACCTCAAACTTAAAAAAAAAAAGATAGTTCTTCATTATAGTATTAAAAAAATACTGCAAATATTTATTTATTTAAAAAAAAATGGTAATTAGACTTTCTATGCTTTTTATTATTTCCTAACATCTATCCTATCTTAAAAAAATAGTTTAGCTTTGCAATAGCTGACATTTAGTGCTCTTTTGTAAAATAAAATAATAGAATGGATTTAATGTCAGTTTTGCATTTATTACTAAGCACTTTGGGCACTTACAGAGGGTGTGATGATGTTCTCTACACTGATGCCAACATACACCAGTCGCTCTTTCCTGTGGGAGAAGAATGACAATGTTTCTGACATGAAAATAATTTCTCATATTCTGATCCCATTACACAATAGATTAGATAAATAGTAACTAGATACATTTTTGAACTTTTTTGCAACTGATTCACTTGAGCTGGTCTAAAGATCTCTTTATTCACCTGCGGTCTGCACGTTCTTTCTTTTTGAGGGCGGCATCCAAATTCTGCAATTGCTCTTCGAGCCTGTCGCAAAGTTGTTTCTGCAAGAGAAATGAGGAGTATCAGCATTTGAGTAGTCAGAATTAGCTTTTCTGTAAAGAGCATCCTGAAATCTAATTTGACCCACATGCTGGCAGGGGGGGCAGAACCATTCCCCGTCTGGAATGATCATGAGCGGAGGACGCAGGCAGGCAGTGTGGTAACCGCTATCACAGGAATCACACAGGAGTATCTGGGGAAACGGAAATCATAGGTGAAAAGCAGCACTTCTGACTGTGAGAAGATTTTGATATTTTGCAGGAGAGTGTCTCACCAGCTCAGGTTGGTTGGGAAGGCCACAGTGTTTGCAGGGGTCGTCATTGGGTGCATCATCTTCTGATGAAGAGGTAGAGGAGTCAGAGCTGTGCCGCTCTCGGTTTCGGTTTCTCCTTTTTTTCTTGGTCTTCTCCACCTTATAGTCTTCATCGCTGTCGTCCTCCTCCGTTTCCTCTTCCTCACTCTCGCTCTCCTCCTCGTCATCATCCTCATCATCAGAACTTTTCCTTCTACGCCTCATGCGAGACCACGGTTGCCGTTTCCGCCGTCTTCCCACCTGTTAAATGATGAGTTACATTATGAAAGACTTTTCATTAAGAAATCTACCGCTCAAAAGGTCGCTATGTTTAAATTTTTTTTTTTTTTTTAGAAAGGACACATTAATTTGCTACAAAGTCACAGTAAAGCCATTTATAATGCTACAAAAAAATTTATTATGACTGGTTTTATGGTCCAGAGTCATGTCATGTATAAAAAAAAAAAATTAAAAAAAAAATAGTGCTCATACCTTTGGTTTTGTTTGGCCATCTGTCTCGGCTTTCCTTGGTTTCCTCTGTACAGGATCCTCTTCCTCTTTGACTTCGTTTTCATCCTTTTCTTTCTCGGACACTGGAGTTGCCTGCTTCCGTTCTGCCTTCCTGTCTTGGATCTCCACAGCTTTAGCGGTGGGTCTGCAGATTCTTGGAGATCTCCTCAAGGACCTGCCGTCAGTCACCTCAGACTCTGAATCTCCCCTCACCTCTTCTCTATGGAGCTCTGCCTTACGTCTGTGAGCTGGGATTTTGATCTTCATACGAATTCCTTCCTGCTGTGCCTTTTCTTGTTCCTGGCCAGTTTTATCCTCATCTTGACTCTCCTGAGCCTTCTTTGGAGGTCTCCCTGGTCTTTTACTGCTTTTCACAGCAGTAGTGCTTTTGTCTTGAACATCCCTGGAAGCCTCACGTTCATCAGAAGTTGCGTCTTGCCTAGATTGTTTGCTTGAGGTGCAGTTTTGATCCACAGTAACATCGGTTTTCTTCTTTCTTGCTGTTGTAGTCTCACAACCCTCCTCAACAGCCGACTGAATTTGATCAGCTTTAGTGATCTCTGAGTCAACTTCCATTGGCTTTTCTTTGTTTCCTTCTTTTGAATCTGGTTCCTTTTCATGTTCTCTATCAGAAGGAGGATTCTCCGAACTATCGGATTTACTGGGTGGTTCTGTAGATTCAATTTCTTCAGATTTTTTCACTGCAGATTCTTCTGAGCTGTTTGCACTTTCACTCTTCTCATCCTTGTCTTTTGACGTTTCCAAATCCTCATTTTTATCAGTTTCAGCTGTATCACATTTTTTCTCACAATCTACTTTCTCTGTGGTTTTTGGTATGCTTGCAGCGTTCATTGAATCAGAAACAGATGATTTTTCAAGATCAACCGATGCTGGCTTGGGGGATTCGGATTTGGGGGGCTCTTCCACTTTGTCTTGGGGGGCATCTGTATCTTCAGAAGGTTTAGAGGCAATGGAGTCACTTTCTCTATTGGTTGAGTGTTTGTCTTCTTCAGGCTTTTCCGTTTTTAAGACAATGGCAGTTGACTCTTTTTCTGTGGTAGTGTCTGCAGAGCTGTGATGGGGTTTCGTTTCTTCAGTGTTCACTGGCTTTTCTGTGCCAGAATGTGGTTTGATTACTTCACAGGAAGAAGACTCCTCTGTTTTAGATGATTGGAATGGTTCAGTTTCCATCGGCGTGGAAGTAGTTGGATCTGGTTCTTCATGGTCTTTATTGGAGTATTTGGGAGATTGCAGACTTTCTTCTAAAAGGACTTGCTTAGATTCTTCTTCTGCGAGATCTTTCTTGGATTGTTCATTTGAGAGATTTTCCATAGACTCTTCTTTTGATGTCTCTTCTTTTGAGACACTTTTAATTGACTGTTCATTTGCTGGCTTGTCTTTCAGAAGATCTTTTATTGACTCTTCTCTTGCGCAATCTTTTGATGATTCTTCCACTGCTTCTTTTGAGAATTCTTGAGTTGACTTTTCAATTGATGTCTCTTCTTCTGAGAGATGTTTTGTTGACTGATCTTTTGCCAGATGTTTTCTTGGCTCATCTTTTAGGGGAATTTTCACTGATTTGTCTCGTGCAAGATCATTTGATGATTCTTTGTTCGGGAGAGCTTTCGTGGCTTCTTCTTTTGAGAACTCCTTCGTTGACTCCTTGTTTGGGAGATCTTTCACCGATTCTTCTTTTGTTGACTCTATAGGCGGCGTTGATGCATTTGCTTCAGTAGCATCCATATTATCACAACTGGGAGACTTTTTATTGTCAGTCACTTCTTCAGAAACAGGTGTCTTTTTTGATTGTTCACTTACTGATGAGAGATTTTCTTCTCCAGGTGTCTTTTCATGAGAAGTTTCAGATTTTTCATTATGCTCTTCTACAGTGGATTCCCCAGACTTCTCCACTTCCATCTGCTCTTTAGCACACAATCTTGTTTCATTTGTGTCCATCTTCTCATCCATCTGGTCTTCCTTTGTCTCCTTTTTTTTCTCTTTGGATTTATCTAAAACAAGAGGGAGCTTCTCTGAATTATTCTCTTCTGTGCTTTCCTTTTGAGAACTCTCTGACCCTTTTAGCGTTTCCCTCTCAGATGTTGTAAGGTGAGGGACATGACCGTTGATCTTTTCAGCATTCAATCTGCTGTCATCAAAACATGTCTGTGATTCCTTCACAGGAGCAACAGGAGGATTTCGTATTCCCATGCTGCTGGTGTCAAAGCCTTCACTTACTTTCATTTCCCGCTTTTTCAGGGGGATTTTAGCTTGATGGTCATTTTTCAAAGCTCTCTGAGTCTCTTCTAAAGTTTTTCTTTTTAAATCCTCTGTCTGTTCTGCAATCTGTGAAGGTGTTGACAAGTCCTTGACATTTTCATGTTTATCTTGTGGCTCTTCTTTGATCGATCTAGTAGTGCCGTTTGTCGTCTCCGAATGTTTCTGCAGCTCTTCCTTCACCTTCAAGCTTTTTTCCGACAAAGCATCTGTAGTCTCTGCATCATCTTGCTTTGCATTCTTCTTTTCCAAGATGTTTTCCTTATTTTCAGACGCAGATAAATCATTTTGTGTCTTCTCATCTCCGATCCCCACTAGAAGCCAAAAACACAGATATAAAACAGACCAACTTTAAAATCAACCCGTGTTTAGTCAATACTTAATATTAACTCTAGGACACCTTCTGCTCCTTCTTTTTCCTTGTCTTCTTCATTCTTCAGACTGTTACTAGATGAGCCTTCCTCCTGTTCCTTCTTTACCAAAAGTGCTGGATCAATCTGAGTCTTCAACAGCCCAAGGATTTGAGCCAGGTCATCTCTATTTCTGAAATAGAAAATAAAGTTGTTGTTTTTTTTAATGTGTCTGTTACTGTCACTTAGCATGTCTTTCTGACAAATTAAGCCATCCAGTACAGTCAGCTGAAACACTATGTAGCATGTTATGAAAAAGTGATGTTATGCAACTGGAGGTTGATCACAGAATGCATACCTTACTATACATTTCCAAGACGACCCATCCAGATCATCCTGTTCTTCCACATAGATCCTTACATTATGGTCTTGGTCTAGCTGGAACCAATACATAAGGCCATCTTTGTCTTTGCCAATTGGCTGAAGACGCATTTTATCTGGGTCCTCTTCATTGATAGCGGTTTTAAACTTGACATTTTCATCAAACTGGCATTCACACAAGTACTGTGTGAAAAACAAAACATCGTCAAGTTACATTGGGTTAATAAAAACAGAAACAAATTACAAATGCAAAAACAGTATTTACAGATTGAGGTGAGGTTCAAATGTGCAAAATTCTTCGGTGGCGTGACATTTTCCCATCTTACCTTCAGTATTCCTGTCTTACACTCCACAGTTAACTCTCGATAACCCTTCTTTTCTAGCTCCCATGCCCATGTGGTGTTAAAGTCCTGACAGATCTACAAAGTAATACAAAAATTACTTAAATTACTAAATTAATTACAAAAAACACTGATGAGACTAATATTGTATTAACACTTTAAAGTGCTCATTGTGCTCACAGCTATTCATTATGAAATTATCCATAATTCACAGTTGTTTCAATGTGATTGTTAAAAGCAGAATGTGCATTCATCTAATAGTTAATTTATTGTTAACACTGATTTACTCACCTTAATAAGATTTTTCTCCCATCTGTCTGCCGACACAGACTTGCCAATTTTCCTCAGTAACTTCACATGAAGATTCACAAGGAGTTTGGGTACTGAGGACATATTTTTTCAATATTAAAGCAACATTAGTAAAGCATACTTATTATTAACACAGAAATGTCTTAAAACATCTTATTAGTGTTAAGGTTTGTGGTTCTTAAAGTCTGATTTGTGAATATGTTCACTCAGCAATATAATTAACAATAACACATATTTGTTCTTAAAGGAATAGTTCACCCAAAAAATTCTGTCATCATTTACTCACCCTAGGCTGTTTGGGTCACCATTGACTCCCATAGTATTTTTGTCTACTATGGAAGTCAGTGGTGACCAAAACAATCTGTCTGGTTACAATCTTTTATCAAAATATCTTCCTTTGTGTTCGGCAGATCAACGAAATTCATACAGTTTTGTAACTACTTGAGGGTGAGTAAATGACAACTGAATTTTTATTTCTTAGTGAACTATTCCTTTAAGTGTTCCTAAGGTCCAGCTTCTTAAGTAGCCACAGTAGGGACATTTAAATCCATCAGCCAAAAAAAAAAAAAACAACTGAGAAACTGGAAATAGTTTGTAACCACTAGTGTATTAATTATTTATGCATGAACAATAAATTTGCATTTAAAGTAACTGCACGATTAGAAACACCTGCATTGACATTTAATATTGCAGTTGTTCTTGTACGTGCCATAGTCCCTTGCACATTTGATTTAATTTATTTCATTAATTGTTTGTCATAGTTTATGACTGGCAGAATCTATCTATTTCTACTATACACATAGCATAACTGCTATAGTTTCTGCCAAAACACCATTACAACAATATTTACCATCAATAAAACTGAATCAATTTAAAAGAACAGTTCAATAAAAAAAATGATTTTTTTTTCAAGAACTCTGTGCAGTAAAAACGAAACAAAAAAACAGTTCAGATTTGACAAACCATGTCTGATTTTAATTTTAGGGTTTAATACTATCAACAAAACATATAATACACACACACACACACACACACACACACATATATATATACATATATATGTGCCATAGAGGACTATGGCACGTACAGAACAACTGCAATATTAAATGTCCAGGCAGGTGTTTCTCATCGTGCAGTTACTTTAAATGCAAATTTATTGTTCATGCATAAATAATAATATTATACACATATACATATATATATACATATACATACACACACACACTGACATATATATATATATATATATATGTGTGTGTGTGTGTGTGTATGTATGCATATGTATATATGTATATGTATATGTGTATGTATGCATATGTATATATGTATATGTATATATATAAAATGTATTACAGTTTTAGGGCACTAAACGTTTAGTGTATAGGCATTTTGGCGTATTTGTATTATATGTAAACTATTCATATATAGGAAATAGATGGATATAACACACTGCTCAACAAATTGTGCGTCAGTTCATCTTAAAACGCTTAACGTATTTATAATACAGAAAGACCTTTAGAGATACAAATAAAAGGCTTTACTGTTAACTTTCATCACAGTTTGACATTCAAAATAATCCCATATTGTCATTTTTCCCTCTCGGCGGCGCGAGCAGGAAGTTTACACGTTCTGCGCATGCGCGCTTCTCACGTCGCACTAATTCATGCCAAAATATTATTAACTATGAATAAACATGAATACTTTATTCCTCCCAATATGGGTGTAGTTCTATGTGAATGTAAATGATTTTCCATACGTAAAAGGGCGCGTATAAACGCAAATAAAGGAGCAGTGCGTTTCTGTGCGCTGTGATGAGTAAATAAAGCGCAATAAAACCTTCCGTCGGGCCAAACGCTGATATTAACCCTAGAAAATGCGCTTTAGGGGCACAAACGGCGACAAAAACACCGACACCCACGGGTAGAGTACCAAACGGACCGTTTAAACGCATGTTAAGCGGCTGAAGAGCAACAATGGAGGAGCGGCTCACCCGCGCTGCTCTCCTGCAGACTGCGCTCCAGCTCCGGGAACGACACCTCCGGCAGGTCCAGCAGAGCTCCATACCGCTCCAGAAACGAGCAGATCACGGCGAAGCTCGGGCTTAATTCCGGGGAAGAACCGTCCGCTGCCTCCGAGGCAGACATTATTCCGAACCGAGCCGCTGGAGGACCACAACCTCCCCACAATGCACCGCGACTATGGCAGACACATGGCCCAGAAGCCCTTGCGTCGGAGATACTGAACTGATGTAAACAAACCACGAGCAGCAGCAGAGAGAAGATCAGAGAGCGGGAGAAAGAGAAAGGAAATTAAACAGATGCTTCTAAACAGTCGTGAACTTCACTTAGGTAGTCTTTTTCTTTCAGAGAGACATTTTGAAGGAAAAGGACATGAAAGAAATCTAGAAAGAAAGAAATACTACCAGGCACTAATGGGGAGGGTATTTGTAACATATATCCTGTTTCCTGAAAACAAATGTAGTAATAAATAGTGATCAATACACCATAAGATCGCTAACGTGTGTGTGAGTACATCTCATTATGGATTCATAATGAGGCCAGGTAAGTTAATAAACTGTTATTGCCATAGGTTACCAGCAGATGGTGCTGGCAGGTAACATTTATGATATATATCACAGCTGTCCAGATGGGAACAGGATGAATTTTGTTCATTCAATGGACAGTATAATGTTTTTAAAGAATGCGTGTTTGTGCACAAGCTGCAGTTGTTACCATACATAGCCATTTCTACCTGATTTACCTCAAAATGAGTTTTGTTGTTATAAGTTAATGTAGGCTGAGTCAGTAATGTTAACGTTTATTATTTTAAAGTATACTTATTTATATTATTTATGACCAGACAATGTATATAATAAGCTATAAACGAAAATTGACTGGTTTGGAGAGTACATTCAGTCCTTGTTTTTATTCGTGTAAATTTCCTTATTGTAACATGAAGTTAGGACCGTTTTCTCAGTGTCTTGATAAGAAAAGAAAAAGAGACCATTGAGGTTTAGCGTAAATTGTCAACTATCTTAAAGACATCTTAAACGTAGGACTTTTGTCACATACCTATGATGTTCTGATCAATAAAAATGTGACAAATAATGGCAGTACAGTAATTGTATTTGGTGATGCACTATGCCTTTTTGGAGAATCACTGTTAAAGTGGAGCTATTTGTGTGGTGTGAACTGAGGTCTTTTCCTTTCGATGAAGTTGGGATAATGAGGAGGGAAGAGAAACTAAAGCCAAAGTCATTCCAGATGCTGTCTGCCATGTAGCACGTGTTACATAATAGGTTTATGAGCTTGATATGTAGGTCTGTAAGTCATTTAAATAATAAAAGTGGGTTTAGTTTTTTTTTATTTTAACAAAAATTGTGGGCCGGCAAAAATGCATCTATTTCATTGGATCATAAAGTCTGCTGAGTCATGACAAGGCATGCTGGGAAAGTTTATGATAAGCAATTTGAAATAATAGAACAATCATGTGACACTTTGGTTGCTTTGTACATAGCCTATACATAAAATAAAATAAAAAAGATTGGTAAGATTTCATTTGCTGACATTTATTAACACAACCCCAGAGCAATTCAACTTTCACTCCCTGTAGTTATTCTCTTTCTCCTGACTTGGAAACATGCAAATGTTTCCTTGCCATCACACACCAAACAACATACACTAGCAGGAACTTGAACCTAAATACATTTTTACAGTCTCTTGAATGTTTTTTTAAACAAATAATAATGTAACGTTACATTTACATACTGCATTCGTGATTAAGCCATATATCAATCATTTCTAGTATTTTGTTTTTAAAGTATTTAGATAAAGTATTTAAAGTATACTAACAATTTAAATTAAACTAATAGAACTAAAAGATCAATGGTTTAAAGTCATTTTTGCTGAAAAAAATCATGCATTAGACAAAGTAGAAACACTATTTGTCAGTAATATCTGATGGACAACAGCTATTTATGAAGTTAATTTTATGTATGCCTTTAATTGTCTTTACCCATTAAACCGGGGCAGGATAGTAAGGTCCATATATTTTGACACTGACAGGATTTACATAATTTCAGCTTTGCATGCCACCAGAACAGAATTAAAAATGACACAATAAAGAGAAGATACAGTCCAGACTTTGAAGCTTTAATTCAAAGGGTGTCAAACTCAGTTTCTGGAGGTGCGGTATATTATTTATTATAAATAGCATGTGACTTTTTACTAGTGACTTTCTAAAATTAATCGCCACTGATTTCCATGCAGCCAGCCAGCTGACGCAGCAATAGCCTGCATAGAATGATGTGGCATGATGAGCCATATTAAGAATGACAGGAGGAATACAGAATGGCATTTCTGAAGTCAGCAGTGCACCACCTGCTTATTGGTCAGGTTATTGAATGCACTCCCCCAACACACCTTTTAGGACCTTCAGGAGGTCAGGAAAGATTACTAGTGCATGATTCAAACCTATGTAATATACAAACTGGCCTGATATTTTTCAGTGTATTAACTACTAAATATATATAAATATAATCTAATATGCATATATATATATATATATATATTTAGTGCTGTCAAATGATTAATTGTGATTAATCACATCCAAAATAAAAGATTGCATAATATATGTTTGTGTACTGTATATTTATTATGTATATATAAATACAGAAACATGCATGTATATATTATAGAAAATATATACACCCCTTTGTATTTATTTAAATAATCAAAAAACATACATTCACTAATCAACTAACAACATAACATATAGTGCTTTTACATTGTGTACATATACAAAGACATCAGCATCATTTTGTCCACTTGTACTTACGTTTGGATTTTGAAGTAATTTATGAAACAATGCCACATGGCACTGAACTTGGACCTGGAACCATTTAAACGAAGTCTTATTTTTTCCAAACTAAGGAAATGCAACACATTATTGGCCCACTGTTTAAAAGAATGGGGGAAATGATTGTTTCCAATTGATTTAAAAACAAGCATCTTGCCAAAAGATGATTCTGCTTGATTTGATATTTTATCTGCCATTCAGACATTTTTAAGTGTTTCAATATTTTTGGTGGGCTCTTGTATGACGAATGGCCACATATGGAGTTTTGATGAGATACTTGCTACCTTTCCACACAATGAGCGTGACCTACTGACCTTTGCTTCAGTACGGAGAGGTATATTTTTAGATGTTCCTATGCTTTCAGAGAAAATATTTATTCATACATAAGGCAGGTCTCAGCGCCAGCTGTCTGTGGTAGACATGAATTCATGTCTGCGTTTGCGTCAGTCATGGATGTATCCACTTTCAGTAGAGGGTGGGGTGAGTGTGTGTCTAGCAGAACACAGGGGGTTGTTTACCTCTTTCAGAAGCTGAAAGATCACAGGGTACATTGAAGAAACTGGTTCTGGCTGGGTGCAGCAAGCAAATGTATGGCAACACAGTACAAGGGATTCCAGTCTAGACTCAAAGACACATTAAAGAATGTAATGAATAAGGTTTGATCACAAGCTGCTATCGGCTGAAGAGTGCAAACCCATTAGCTCATGTGTCACTCATTCATACTAATAAACCTTAGTTACAAATAGCATGAGGTTAGTATCTGCTGTGGAAGAAATCGTAACACAGTGCCTTCAAAAACGAAATGTCCTGATCTCATGTACAGTACCTGCACAAACACGTCAGCGAAGGACAATTTGCTTTCATTTTTTTTTTCTGATCTTCCCTTGCCTACTGCAGGCTTAGACAGCAAATATTTCTCACCATCTATTGAAACATGATAATGCCACTGTCATGTAGCAGGCCACTTGGCTGTTTGTTCAAAGCCAAAGTTTAAACAGCAGCCAAACAGTACTGAGTGATCATGTTAACCAGACTATATTAGGTTTAGCTTTAAACTTCTATGTTCCTGTTAGATCACTGCAATTACATATGTCCAGAAAAACCTAACTTAGTAGAGAGAGAGATTTTGGCCGTTTTGGAAGAATCTTAATGGATTTTTCATGATTTTTAAAATACAAAATTACATCTAATACATCTTTACATCTTTTCTTTTGATTTTGGGGTGAATATCCTGGACATTTCTTGACAGTTTAATGAGGATGAGGAGCCTTTACCCCTCTCACTGAGGGCCTCTGGCTGCTCTAGACCTGATCTGGATTCATCTGAACTACAGAGGTTCCAGATTTACTGCTAGCAGATGCTTACATTCACTCCCACCCCAAGACATGCACAGATTGGCTGTTAAGAGTGGCGTTCCCCAAGCAGCTTATACAACTTTAACAAGTTTGGGGCGGAGCAACATCTTGGTACATATTGTTGTTGCATCAATGTCGGGAGTATTTATGCAAGGCATTGGTTTCTGTTTAATTGGTTTGTGTTTTTTAATAAATGGATGGCGACATTTACTTGAAACACTGCTTCCTTCTCTATAAAGAGCAGAGATGAAAATGATCCCTAAGCATAAGAACTTAGGTCAAAGCAACAAGCCCAAAGTTTGATTGGAAGAACATATAGCCTTTGGCACTCTCAGCAGCCAATGAGATCGCACTCAGATCACAGAGCAAAATTCCCACTGGCCACCTTTCAAGATGTTTTGGGAAGCAGGGGAAAGGTGACAAAGCAACATGTGACTGTGACACATGTGTGTCTATGAACATCTATTTTTGGGAATAACAATAACAGAATTATTAAATTATTTATTTGTATTGGGAATGCACAAGAAAATTCTGTGACACTGACATGTGTAATGAATTAAATTAGCAATAAACATATCAGAAATATGTGTGTGTGCATGTATAGATAGATAGACAGATATAATTTATATATACTTTATTTATAAATAAATAATATATAATAATTTGTGTTGTCAAATGATTAATCATGATTAATCGCATAAAAAATATTTTTTTGTTTTTGTTTGCATAATTTATGTGAGTGATATATATATATATATATATATATATTTATAGTATATAAATACACACACATATATTTAGAAAATATTTACATTATATTATCTATAAAAATATTTAATACATAAACATTTCATATTTTTCTCAAATATATCTAAATATAAACAAACACAGTAAACATAATTATATTATGTAAACAAAAACTTATTTTGTATGCGATTACTGGTTTGAGAGCACTAATAATAATATATAATTTAATTTATATTAATTAAATTTATATATAAAATTAATATTATTTATTTATTTATACATCTACGGTAAAATATATAATCATTTAACCTGTTGTTTTATTGATATGTCTGTACATTTCATATGGAGGGAACATTGTGTGTGACAACTAGTAAACAAGTGTACATGTTCTCCCGCCACAAGTTAAAATTAGAGTCATATGTGATGAAAGGAATACATGGGACTGGCTGCAACCGGCACACGCACATATAAATTCAGGTTTGACAGACCGGTTCTACCATATTCAAGAGGAAAACACACTCGCTGGATTAAACCCTGGATGGAAATAATTACTGTCGGTACAATTTGGACTAACAATTTCATATTACCAGAAGGTAAGCACGCTGTATTTATTCTATTTCACTCAATGATGTATGCTAAGTAATGAGAAATACACTGTAATTTATGTTCCATACAACATTGTATGCTGATTTGTGTATTACTGGGTATCCATGGCTGATGTTATGAGAAATGTTAAGATAAAAGTCATGCTTTATCTATAACCACAGAGTCACAGATGATTGGCATTTCTAAATGTTTTCTAAATGTTTCTCTGTAGAGTTGTGCTGCTGTAATGCTGCTTTGGGACACTGAGCAACATTTTTTTATGGCCAAAGGTGTTGAAACATTTAAAACAAAAGACAAGAGAGTTATTTGTTTGGAAGAAACTTAATCTTGAATCAGAGTCTGCTGAGGTAAATCAAAATCTTGGATCTGAATCTGAAAAGGTGATTTATTTATGATGGTGAATCCTAACCAGTTCTGCTTCTTGTTCTCCCTGCAGGTGGGGAAACACAAGAAGCTCTAGTTAAAAATAAAGGTAAAAGTTCCTGTCAGAAGCATAGAAAAAATGGTTGGAATTAAACCTACTGACCTGCCACCAACGGCTGCTGTCAAGTTTTTTGGAGCTGGTACGGCAGCATGTTTTGCTGATCTAGTCACTTTCCCACTGGACACAGCAAAAGTGAGACTTCAGGTGAGGACTTACTAACATATGTAAATATTACAATGATAATAAATAAGCTAAATATGCAAAAAGGTTTGAATAAAAAATATTTTTGGGCCAATTAAGAGTTGTATTTGCATTGGCTTAACAATCACAAATTGATCATCCATCTGTCTTATTTCAGATCCAGGGAGAGTCTACAGCTGCCTCGGGCTCAGCTGTGGTGAAATATCGTGGAGTATTTGGCACCATCACCACTATGGTGCGTACAGAGGGCGCAAGGAGTCTGTACAATGGCCTGGTGGCAGGACTGCAACGACAAATGAGCTTCGCATCTGTTCGTATCGGTCTTTATGACTCCATGAAGCAATTCTACAACAGAGGATCTGAGAGTAAGCATCAGACTGGTGGTTTGAATAGAGAAGGTGGTGTCACTGATCCTAACACTGATCTTACCTTCTCAGACGCAAATATTGTGACTCGCCTGATGGCTGGCTGCACCACCGGGGCCATGGCTGTTGCGTTTGCACAACCCACAGATGTCGTAAAAGTGCGTTTTCAGGCTCAAGTGCGTCAATCTGACGGATACAAGAGATACAACGGCACAATGGATGCATATCGGACTATTGCACGTGATGAGGGTGTTCGAGGGCTTTGGAGAGGTGAGCCAGAGTTAGCCTTCCAAAGACCTATTGATATTTACTCAACCTCATTTAACTCCAAACCTATTTTAAAGGTTTTGCATTAGTTTTTATTATTTTTATTATTTTATTGTTTGTGTCTGCAGTCATTGCAGTCCAAACCAGTGTTATTGTTAACTGTACCTAGTTAGCTGAAGTATACTAATAACTGAAGTAAAGATTAAATTAACAAAATTAAATATTACATAAAAACTTAAAATAAAAAGAAATAATAAATGAAAATTTATGTTGCTTTTGGAAATGACTGACATAAATACGTTTAAGCTTAAGTTGTAAAATTAGTCAAACTGAAATAAATGAAAGCTCAATTATATATATATATATATAAACAAAATGTAATGAAAAATACAGAAGCATGTAACAAAATAATTACAACTAAAATAAAACTGAAAATATTAAGTAAAAATAATAAATGCAAAAATAGCATTGTTGAACGTAACATTGTAATCCACTTACTTAGTTTAAACATATGTAAAATATCTTCTTTTTAGTTAGATAAAAAGTTTTGGAAAAACATGAGAGTGAATAAATGATTTTGTTGGAGCACTTTTAACCTTTTTAAATTCAACTTTCACATGCCGTTCTAAGTGGATGTGTTCTGGTGGAGATAAACATGCTTGTCTTTCTCTATTTCAGGCTGCATGCCAAACATCACAAGGAACGCGATTGTAAACTGTGCAGAGCTGGTGACTTACGACATTATCAAGGAACTCATATTAAAATATGACCTCATGACAGGTATGAAACCTACAAACCCTATTATGGCTATTTGTATGTTCTTGTTGTCTAACACATATGGCTTCATTAGATAACCTACCCTGCCACTTTACCGCTGCGTTCGGAGCTGGTTTCTGCACCACGATTGTGGCGTCTCCAGTAGATGTGGTCAAAACCCGCTTCATGAACTCAGCTCCAGGCCAGTACAGCAGTGCACTGAACTGCGCCCTCACTATGCTGACCAAAGAGGGACCAACGGCTTTCTATAAGGGGTAAAAAAAAATCCTATGAGCTATTAATTATAGAACAAGGTGCACAATCTTTTTTCCAGTACCATGAATTTGCCATCTTCATCTTCCCCAACAGCTTTGTGCCCTCCTTCTTGCGCTTGGGATCCTGGAACATTGTGATGTTTGTCTCCTACGAGCAAATCAAGAGAGGTCTGACTAGAATGCAGTGCTCATGGGAGTCTCCTTTCTGAATAGACGTTGTCAGGATCTTCTCATTTTGATTTAACAGAGAGAGCAAATATAAGTCAAGCCCTCTGTTATGAGAACACAGGGATTACCGGGTTAAGTCTTATCACTGAAAAAGGCTGCAACTTTTAAAGGCCAAAGGTCGAACTTATCAAAAATGAAAGATAAGTTGCCAGGAATCATGAGATGCCTGGCTGAGAAAGTGAAAAAAACATATTTGTCTTAGTTTCAATGTCATGAGACATTGAGAGAGGTGGCATCTCCATTGTTTATGTATATTCTTGTTAAATATGTCATGAAAACGGGTCCATAGCTCTGATTATTGAATGTTTATTTATACTATAAACTGGAAAACGTACTTCATTGGAAAATAAAGGTTTTTTATTATATATGTGTTTTTGTTAAAGAGGTCTAAACTGTTTTAAGTGTCAAATCAGGTACATACCTTACTATTTGTATGCGTTTGACTCCCCTGAACCCAAGAACTCAATCAATGATCAAATCAACTCAAACTTTGACACCAAAAGGGAAACTTAAAAACAAATGGCTTTAACATGACAAAGTGTCTTCAAACTGCTTTTCATTGCTCTCATGCTGACCTAATAAACGACAGACAAACAAAATTTTCGTTAGAACAGAGCTGTTAAGTTTACTTGAGGAAAAGAGGAAGTGCATGTGCCAAATCAACAAATCTGTAAAGTGTGAACGATAAAAAGATGTTTCAGGATAATGAGGTAGTGTGATGGAAGAGACGCCTGATGCTTTCTGTCGACTGTTGTGTACATGTAACCCCTAAATTGACCTGAGAACATTAAGTATGTGTTACTGTGTTTGACTTGAACCCATGAATTAATTTGACTGCCTTGAAAAAATACATTCTGTAGTACAGTTCTGTGTTCACATATCCACGAGACACTTATATGATCTTCTTGCTTTGGCAAAGGGAAGTTCAGTTCAGGTAGGCCTATGTAAATGCTTTTGGTTCCTGCATCTGATGAAAAACGAATCTGTTAGGGTATTACATAATTAGAAATAGAAATCCATATGAAAAAAATTCAGGGGATCCAGGGATGTGTTTTTAAAAGCGGGAGAAGTGAAACATCCACTTTATGAATAACATATGTGCAACTGCACTGATTCAGGGTGACTCAGCGTTTCGGTCAAACGAGGGGGACTGGGGCAAGTTGTCAGTCTTTCCCCGTATTTTTTCCACTCACTTTGCATGCTGTCAATAAATGGGGTAATTTGTCACAACACAACCTGTCTGTTAAATATTTGTAAAAAGTTACGAATTAAGAAACAACACCAGAATTACTTTACATACATTTAGTGTAATAATATTTAGACTCGAAACCTCTTAGAAACAGAAGGGCGTTTTTGCACTAGCGTGTGAACGTTTAACGTTTCTTTTTAAAGACATTGTTTGTAGATTAACAACTTAAACCGAAAACAATTCAAGCTGAGCTTTGTAAAACGGGTTTTATTAGTAAAGTCAGCGGAGGCGTTGTTTTATGCGCTGAATGACGTGTCACCTGTGTCACGTGACTTCCTCGCCGGCGTTTATAAGGCTCGCTGCGGCATTCAGAAGAGACCATAGCACCTGCGGGCCTAAACTGTTTACGTCCCGAGGAGGATATTTTTCGACAGTAAACCGCTATCTTCAGACACTTTATACATTTAGGTGAGTGTTGTGATTTTACAACACGTGGCTTTAAACTCATAGGCTTTTTCCGTTACTTTATAAGTTGTTTTGTTGAATGGTTTGACGCTAAGTTGTATTATTATAACACGGAAATATTCTTGTCTTTCAGACTTTTGGAGTATGTTTTTGATTTGTACGGGTTCTAAACGTTTCTCTATGGAAGAACGCGGCAACAAAATTCAAGTTGAAAGTCATTTCAACCAGAGAGATACTTTCAGAGAATCCTGAAGTTCTCATCCAGACCGGTTGGTACAAAAAGTTTTTTAAAAGCGCTTATTGGCTTGTTTTAATTAACGAGGTTAATACAGTTGATGTGATATTGTGTTTGTATTACATAACTTTGCATTTCGTGTGTTCCCGGACTTCCTGTATTGCAGTTTCTTTGTGTGGTAGAAGGCAAACAAAGCAGCACCAGATGTAAACAGAATGGTGACGTCACTGTATAGATTAGCATATAGGAAGAACATGATGTTCCAAAAAAAAAAGAACATGATGTCCCGTTTTTGTCTGTTGACTGCACAAAGCCTTTACATTTACATTTTCCCACCCAAAAGACTTGAATTTGCATAATTAAACTGAACTATTAAATGTACACCATAAACGTTTTTAAAGGAAAGTAATCATCATGTATTTTCCTAATCCAGGTTATAGGGTGGAGTTCACCTATCTTGTGTTCACTTCATTGGTTTTCAACACATTCCGTTTCAACTTTGTTCCTGTAAATCAACTAAACATGGTTGGATTCAGAGCTGGTGATGTGCCTCCTACAGCCACTGTGAAGTTTATTGGTGCAGGAACCGCAGCCTGCATTGCAGACCTCTTCACATTTCCACTGGACACCGCAAAAGTTAGACTTCAGGTGAGTATTTGTTGTGTGGAATTTGAGCACTTTGGTGAAGTGACACATTTTTGCTTGTGAGACAGCTGAGCCAGCGGTTGAGTCTGGAGACTACAGATGGGTATGATGACTTGACCCAGATCAGCTTGCATCAACAAAAACAAATGAACCTTTATTTCAGGTGGAATGCTTGACGTCAAACCCATACTGACATCAGCTTTATCTATTTCTCTTGACTCTCTTTACACTAGCAACGTAAGCAGGTCCTGGCCTTGCTGATTGTCCTTGCTGACCCAGGATCACTATGGACCCTTTTAACCTGAAGATGCTGCTTCCCTCCCCTGTGATTCTGTAAAGTTTCTCCATCCACCTTTTATTCTGTACAGATTCAGGGGGAGACCAAAAGTCCCATGAACACAGGCCATGGTCCGGTGAAATATCGTGGAGTGTTTGGCACGATCAGCACCATGGTGCGTGTTGAGGGGCCGCGCAGTCTCTACAGTGGGCTGGTTGCTGGACTGCAGCGTCAGATGAGCTTTGCCTCTGTACGCATTGGCCTCTATGATTCTGTCAAGCAGTTCTACACCAAGGGCTCAGATCGTAAGTTAGCAAATGCTTGCATGTGGGGATGGTTGGAAACCATTTATTATGCAAGACCTCCCATATTAATGCCATTCAATGCATGGTTTTCCTTAGATGTTGGGATTGGCAGTCGGCTGATGGCTGGCTGTACGACTGGAGCCATGGCTGTGGCTTTGGCCCAACCCACCGATGTGGTGAAGGTACGGTTTCAGGCTCAGATCAGCGCCGGGGCTAATAAACGTTACAATCGTACTATGGATGCATATCGGACCATTGCAAAGGAAGAAGGGTTTCGTGGTTTGTGGAAAGGTGAGCCTGGACTAACTTAAGAAATGAGAGAGAAAAAAAAGTTTCAATTTATTTTTAATAACAATAGAAGAGGTCCACTTTAATGTGGATTGATTGAAACCATTAGTAAAAACGCAATTAGTTTAAGACATTTTATTAAAAGGAGAGAAAAAAAAAAGTATAATTTACGATTTTATATTTATACTAGAAATTAAACCAATTGAGAAAACTTCTATTAAAGTTAGTTTAAAAAATACTTTAGTTTTATTAAACTAATTTTAAAATTGTTTAATATTTGATACAATATTTTAATTTGTATTTTTATTTATTTATTTTTTCCCCCCATCAAGGAACTGGCCCAAACATCACCCGCAATGCCATTGTAAACTGCACTGAGCTGGTGACCTATGACCTTATCAAAGACGCACTTCTAAAATCATCCCTGATGACTGGTAAGATGAGACAGCAGGAAAACAAAAGTTTCACTTCATGACAGAAACATTTATTGGCTTTTTTTTTTTTTTTTTCTCCCTTAGATGATCTTCCCTGCCACTTCACATCTGCATTTGGAGCTGGTTTCTGCACTACAGTTATTGCTTCTCCTGTTGATGTTGTGAAGACCAGATACATGAACTCCGCCCTGGGCCAGTACAGCAGTGCCCTCAATTGTGCTGTAGCCATGCTGACTAAAGAGGGACCAAAGGCTTTTTACAAGGGGTCAGCTTTCTTTACCCTGTCTTGATTTTATAGTAATCATTTGAGGATGAAGGTTGAGTTAATAATGAATGAATTGTGTTCTTTTTAGATTCATGCCATCGTTCCTAAGGCTGGGGTCCTGGAATGTGGTTATGTTTGTCACGTATGAACAGCTGAAACGGGCCCTGATGGCAGCACGCCATAACTGGGCAACTCCTCTTTAAGCAGAGAATGCAGTTAGTTGAGCTTTGCTGATGTGGTTCTGACTTTCTCTTGAAGTTTTTAAATTTTCTGTAAGACCTGTTTACATGTTTATTAAAAACTTTTTTTTTTTTTGTGAGGGGGGGTGGGCGTTTGACCTTGTACTTGTTTCTTACTCTAAAAATTAAAAAAAAAAACTCTTGTTGAAGTGTTTTTATTCCTTTCTTTTAAACAAATGCTTCTAGTACGGCTTGAATGGACATTAAGATGCCTGAATCAGTGTGGATGAGAGAGCTTGTTTTAAAAGCTGTTTCTTTTCAGGCGAGAGCTTCTCTGGGAATTGTGTAATGAAGCGAATGATCAGGTCCCCTCTCTTTGATGGGTTGTTGGCAAGTGGCATTCCCTCCCCGGCCACAGTTTTGGTGTACTGAGGGCTATAATGCAAAGAAATTAATATGAAATTTTCCTTTATGAAAACTACAGTTATTCTGAATAACATTGCTTTTTTTTTTTCTGACCGAGGTATGTTGAAAAGTGGAAATGTTACTCACTGCACAATGTCATTGATGGGGATGTTGAGAAGCCTGCCATCTAGTGTCTCAACTTCTACTGAGAAACCAGTCAAAGCCTGCAGAGTATACAAAAATACACATTCAATATACTCAACTGAAAGTGTGGAACTGGTGTTTTTTTTTTTTTAAAGTAATGTTTAAAGACATGATTGAAAACCCTATAATATATTTATCATGAAAACAAGACCTTTTTCTTTAAACTTATAGACACCATATACACAAAGGCCCGGTTTCACAAACGGGGCTTATCTTAAGCCAGGACTAGGCATTAATTAAATTAAGATATTTAAGCAACTTTTACAAAAATGCCTCGTAAGAAAATATTACAGGTGTGCATCTTAACACAGAACAATGACACTGACATGTTTTAAGATTTGTCAGAGCAAGACATTTTTATCTGGGACAGCTCAAACATGCAATTTAGTCTGGGACTAGCTTAAGCCTTGTCTGTGAAACTGGGGGCCAGTGTTTACTTAACATATTAACATAAAGTAATGATTAAGTAGCCACACAAAATAGAACAAGCAAAGGGAACCTAATAAAACTTTAAATGAATACTATTCATTATCTATTTTTATACATGAAATGTAGTTTTGCTTTTGCTGAAAACGTTTATTACCTTCTCAAGAGAAATATGTGCTGTATAGTACAGATCATCATTTTGGCGAACAAAGCGTGGATGATGCTTTTGGCGTATGACAAAAACAATATCTGCAGGGATGTTGTTTGGTCCCTGTGGAGAAAGTAAACTTACAAACGTACATTCTGTTATCTAAAATCAATTTAAAAACAAAATAATAATGTGTTTGGCCATGCCTGGTCTCCCGCTTTAGGAAATGTGATCTGTGTCCCTTCGTTCCATCCTGCTTTTACAGTGAAGGTTAAAATTTTGTCCCTGATGCTGGATGTGTGTCCATCTTCATTCATGACCTATTTCAAATACATATATGAAATTAATTGATGATGGTATAAAAAATATGGCTTTTGTACCCCTGTATGCAGAGCTTACCCTACGGGATATCTTAATTTTTTTAGTGCATCCATAATAAAGGTCCTCCAAGGCGAGGTGAAGGTCTCTCTCTATTGGTGGATCCTGTAGCTTTTCTTTTTGTCCACGCAAGCTCTTAAGAGCTGAGTTGTCCTCACTGCCATCATTGGTGAAAAAATCTGAGACACATATCACTAATCAGAGCTGGGATTCTTCAAGACACCAGAACATTATGAACAGTATTAATTTATACTGATTATAACTTAATGGTTATAATCCATGTGCCTGGACTTAATGATACCAGGCTTTTGAAATTTACATTCAACAAATGATAAAAGAAGCTAATACATTGAAAAAACACAAAATACAGCCTTTTCATCCTATAAAAATAACCTGCAAAAGGGTTATCTCCTCCGAAAAACTGTCTGAATGTTTCATCTGCATTTCCATGGTAGACATATCCAGATGACCAAGCACCAACTCCCAGCTCAGATGGTATTCCTCCTTTTAAACCCTCCTCGCCAAACTTATCATACGTGGCCTTTTTACGCGCTGCATTGGATAAAAAACAGAAACCTAATAACCAGCTTACCATGGGAGAAACTAGGACTGAACTATACTGTTTGACATTTGTAGGTCTTCTTGTTTGTTTTTTTAATACTCTGAAAGTATGAGAAAGTAGCAGGTCTACTTTGCTGCTTTCCAAGCATATACGAAAAATAAACAATGAATTACAAAACATATTATCTTCTTTCTTTTTTTGTCTCTCTCTGTAATAGTGTGTCATTAAATGCAATTTAGTTTCCAAAATGGAGAGACATGGGCAGAGACTCCGCTCTTGCGTGTTTTAATTAATAGACTGGTAAGCAAATGTATATATGTTGTGTTATGTGACACCTATTAGAGCTTATACAAAACGTTCTCTAACGGCTCATTTTAGGTTTTATTGTTGTAACCGTAAACAAACCTTGCCAGAATGTTCTAGAGAACTAACATGTAGGCAAACATTGCCGTTGTGATATCAAACCGTTCATAATAAGTGTTGTAAAATTGCATATTCAAGTGCTGTTGTGAGGTAATGTGTGCTTTGGTTTAGGTTTGTATTTGATATTTTGTCTTGTCAAACTTACGGTCGCTCAGCACGTCAATCGCCTCCGCGAGCAGAGTGAAGCGCTCGGTGGCGCGCGCGTGGCTGCTGCTGCGCGGGTGATGCTTGAGCGCGAGCCTCCGGTAGCTGATACAAAAATAAAACGCGCTCAAAATGACAATAAACCATACGGTTGTCTGCTTTTAAAGTGAAGTGTGTATACATTATACTACTTGGAAACCAAACAAACAGCAACGTTAACTTACGCCTTTTTTATGTCAGCATCAGTGGCGCTGCGGTTTATTTCCAAAACAGCATAATAGTCTCTTCCCATGGCCTGTTTATGAAACTCAGTCTTTACACTTTAACCGTATTGATGGACAAATGCAAATACGAATTTCTTAAGTAGGAATGAACTCGAGCTCTTTCTGTTACTTTAGTTTACTGTTGTAAAAATAGTTGCTATGGAAACCGAGTCTGGAACTCTGGGTAACGCAGTCTTTTTCAGAATGTTGCAACACTGTCAACAACAGTGACGTGATAAAGTAGATGAATTTCAACAATCCTCAAATGATCATTTAAAAAAGAAGCCAAAAATGACTACATATTGAAAACGTTTATTGCTTTCACAGATTGATTAAAGCACAGATGCGATAGAAAACATTTATTTCACATGAAAGACCTTTTAAAATAATATATTAATAACTCAATTTTGCAAGAAGTCCCTCAAGCTCAGGTCTGGTCTTGAAACGGACTTGAAAATCTGTTTCTGTGTGCTAGAAGAACCAAAAAAAAGTTGTTTATAGAAGTGTCAAATGCAGTCACATTTAATATAAAATAAATATAAGAACAGTATCAATAAGTGTGAGGTGTACATTTTCTGACCTGCTTTACACAAAGTTGCACCCCCTCAGGCTGGTTATTCAGAACAACGTCAATAAATATGGGAAAAAGTGTGGCCTTCATTTCACTGACCTGAAAACACACCACCAATAAATCTGTTATAGTTACAGGACCCCTATATCAATTACATTCAATCACAGAATATAGCAATTTATTCATATAACCAAACACAAACTCAACGCATTCACCTGAACAACTCGCTCATGGGTTTTCAGGACTGCCTCTACAAACATCTTAGTGCCTTGCTCCTGCATCACCATGACCTCTGTGCTTTTCGTAGGCAGGGCATAGCTTTAAAAGATAAATGAGAGATCATTATTTTACTATTACCTAAAAATTAATAGGGTGTAAAAATATTTTGATTAATAGTTAAAAATAAAGAATATGTATTGGTTTTGTGCATTTGAATTTGATAAATATTTCAGGCAAAATCTTTCTCTGTCTCACCTTTCATCGACTTTGATGTCCAAATGATTGCAGAGATTGTGGATGTACTGGGAATAATGTTCCACTAGAGTCATGTCATAACCGGAAACACACACATTTAACACACCAAACTCTGTTGCCGTTGCTGCTTTAATCTGCTTCGCTTGAACTTTGTCCTTCTTCTTCTTTGGCTGCATAGAAATAATAGAAAACATGTTATTAAATGGATGTACAAACACTTATATAGATAGTGGAACTTAAGCCTTACCAATTCTTTTGGAAGAAGATGTCTGTATCTTCCAATACCATGTGTGGGCATTGATCTATAATGTCTGTTTGTCAGTAATACACCTGTCAGATACAAAAATATCACTGATTACAGTCAGTTACATACATACACAAATGAAAATTAACATTTAACAAAAAATTATCTTACCCAAAGGCATCTGTGTAGTTAACACCTGACTTCTGTGACATTAGAGAAGAAAAACAAATTAACTGTAACACATCACCTTAATATATAAAAGAAGACAGACAGATAGACAGATAGAGAAATCTTTTATATCTACAATAAAATTGCACTTACTGAACCGATGATGAGGCACAGACCAGCGCCCGTGTGTTCTGCAACAATAAAACCTGAAACAAAAGAATTGCAAAAACAAAAATATGATTGTAAATACAGTAAACTAAAAGTCTACACTTCCTCTACGACCTTGGCTCATGTCAACAGCATATACCACTGCAAAACATCAACAACCGAGATGCCATACTCTAAATACTGCACCTTGTTTAGTAACGTGTTCATTGTTTCACGCTAATATTTCAACTCAGCAGAAAAGCTTAAAGACAAGAAGCCTGAAGTCGTAAATATTAAGCGGAGAGGGAGAGACGCATGTACGGCGCTCTTCTTCTTCACGGATTTTGGCAGGCGAATTAATGCTCGTTTGGCGCAATGCTGCCGCCTACTGGAGCAGAAGCGCCACCTAAAAATCGTTCTTATTTGTTTTTGCATTTTATAAGTTATTACTGTGCTTGGAAAAAATATAATATTTAAATATTAATTGAAAAAAAATGAATGTAGAAATGTGTCTTAATATCAACCTATTCTACACTAGGTACTTGAAATCATCATAAATTACCACTGATACAGACAGCAAGGATTTGTGTAATTTATTTTCTATTTGGATATAATTGTATTACTTCTCAAAATTGGCATCGAAAGAGTAATTAAATCCTGGCAAGCTCACACTTTGCACAGTTCAAGGGTTAACGGAACGCGATGATGCAAAGCAGTGACGCTAGGAACGTGACGTGGCGCTTGCAAAGCTCAATCTAACCTGCTTGGCGTCCCGCCTTGTTTCCATATATAGACTGTATTCCGCTGGCTCGGTCCAGTAGATGCACAAACAAATACGTTTGAAGAGCTCAGAGACATAAATCATATTTGAATACCGTTGCGAATGAAAAGGTTCAGCGAGCCTGTTAAATATACATGTTATAAAGAAAAGACGTCAGAGCAAATGTAACGCTCAAAAAAGCATAAATTAAATGATAAGTTGTATTGAGATAATATCTGAATAGTTTCAGTGCGGCCTAATTAAGTATGCACACTTGTGTCATTAATTTCACAGAACGCCGTGTTGAATGGACGTTTTGTGTTGTTTTCTCTCAAATTCCATAGGCTGCGCTTAGCTGTCAATCACGCCTCTGTGAGTGTCAAGTTAGGTTGCGGCGTAGAACTGGGCCTGTATAGGCGGCTGAGAGTCTCAAACTGAATCTAGAATTAGAGAAACAGGGGAATCAGAGGCTTTATTTTCTTGTTTATATTATTTTAATAGTTATAGCAATACATTCATACGCACATTAGGCCTAGCGGAACTGGCAGCATGTCTGCAACAGGAGATTTCGGCAACCCGCTCCGCAAATTCAAGCTGGTATTTCTGGGAGAACAGAGCGGTGAGTGTCGAACCGAACCGAACCTACCGGCCCCGTCTCATTTCCTTCATAAATGCGTGTGTGTTTGTATTAATGACGGTCTGAGGATCATCTTAAATATCTTTGTGTCTATGTAACTTTATGAGTGAATGTGTGTGTCTAAGGTGCATTATATTGCAACATATACATACTACATTTTTATATGTATTTGTAGTATGTGTGTATTACATTATATATTGGTAGATGATAGATTCTAGACTAAAATATGATGAAGAAAATACTACATGATGTATTATACTGTAACATAATTAAATCTGAGCGTTTTTGTGCCAGATATTTTGAGTGTGTGTGTGTACAGATTTAGTTATATTTTTGATCATTTGTGCACAAATATAGAAATTTGACAAAAAAACATTTGTGTTTTGAAGCCTTCATGCATCAGCATGTCACAAAACATTGTATAGATTACTGTAAGGTCTGGTATTGAACTTCTTTTCACAGTATATTTTTGTCTGTCTCCCATGTAAACATGATATTCACGTGTTTGGCTCTGTGTTTTGCTGACATGCTGAAATTATCTGGGTCTTCTTAACTATTGGACACTCATGTTTCAAATGTTCAAGTGTTCCTAAGATAATAACACCAGCACTGACTAATACATACCACTGCATTCTTGGTATGTAGATCCATTCCCTTTTTCTGAAGTCCCTGGACCAAACACAGGTGGCCTGTCAATCTCATTTTGAGGTTGTGCTAGTGAAAAAAACAAATTGGCCCCAGAATTCAAAGTAGGTCAATGTTCTATGCAAACCAGTATAAAACAAACAAAGATCATAAGGGATTTTTATTTATTTTTTTGCTTAAATTAGAAAGTGTAAAAATAGCTTGGCCATTTTTGGATTGAAAAAAATTTGAATAGTAAATAAACATTGCAAATATTCAAAGTGTTTGCATATATTTACATAGATACTGATGCATGTGTTCATTTCTCATGCAGTTTGTCAATTAATCTATTTTATCCTGTGTGTTTGTCATGTGAGTAGAATCTCACGTTAATCCGAAATGAATGCAGACTAATTTATGTATTCATTCAGACATTTGCTTCACTAAGTTATGATTTTTAAAAAGAAATCTGCTTTTGGCATGTCAGTTGATAGGTGTCTCAAAGAAAGGATACACGTCAAATTTTTATTTGACGTTTAGTTATGTCCCTGGATGGATCCTTTCCTTCTACAGAAATTTACTGGCATTAGAAGTGATGTTTGTTGGTAGAGAAATGTCTCTGAATAACAGTTGGCATACTGGTCACAAATTTACAAAGATGTAATGTTTTGATAATAACCAGTTAATTTTTCATTTGCTTTCGCAGTGGGAAAGACATCTTTAATAACCAGATTCATGTATGACAGTTTTGATAATACCTACCAGGTGAGTCATTCTGCAGATTTATACGGTGTTGTGATGTTCTGTGAGTTCTGATCAGATGCATGCATTAGTGTATTTTATACTTAAAGTTTCGTTTCCTTGCCTTTCACTTTCAGGCCACAATAGGAATCGATTTCTTGTCGAAAACAATGTATCTCGAGGACAGAACAGTAAGTATTTTTTTTTGTTCTAACAGTAAATGCACATGATTTCAGTGTTTTAAAGTTACTAAATGCATGAAAATAATAATTTTATAAAATAATCTGTTAATGTCTGAGATGCTATTGAGGTATTTGTATGGTTTAGATTGGTCAGTATTTTTTATGACTGCACAGTAAGTCATTTTAAAAAGCATTTTAATGTCAGTTAACAATGCTATTTTTTGTAAATCAAAATACAATTTTTTTTAAGGATAGTACTGTTACATTGTGTTCTTGTACTTTATTTATCATAATTATTTTAATTTATAAAACTGAGTTTATCATACACTTTGCTGTTTATATGTTGATGGCATTTGCTGCTGATATAATGAATTAACGATTAAATAAATAAATAACGATTGATTGCAATGTATTGTACTTTAAATCTACGTGTAGTTCAATTAAACTATAGTTATAGAAAATCATTTTAAATTGATTTGACACATTGATGTTTGAAAAACCCAACAAACGTGAGAAACTCCTGTGCCTCTTTCTCCTGGTGTGTCTCTTTGGCTCTCTCTAGTTATTCGTTTACATATGTATGTTTCCTCCTGTGAAGAATTGTTCTTTTTGAGTGGGAAGGTTTTACTCTGAAGATCTGCAGTCATGATAACATAACCCAACTCTTATCCTTACTAACATGAGCCCATCCGAAGACTCGCACCCTAAACCTGTCCCTCAGCCCAAATCCTGAACTTGAGAATTCTTTTCAGGCCACTTTGCTTTTCCTTATTTTACATTTCATTCCACTCTTTCTTTTACCTATTATTTTCCCTTTGAATGTTTCATTTCCCCGCCTTTTTTTTCCTTTATTCTTCTCCTTTTCTTTTCTTTTTTTTCCATTCACACAGATCAGGCTGCAGCTTTGGGACACAGCAGGACAGGAGCGTTTCCGTAGCCTCATTCCCAGTTACATCAGAGACTCTGCTGCTGCTGTTGTAGTTTACGACATCACAAGTAGGTATCTGAGACCCACTCCGCGTCCAGTTCCCCTCCTCTTACCTCTTCCTCTTCCCCTTTCTCCCCCACTCTCTCTCTCTCTCTCTCTCTCTCTCTCTCTCTCTCTCTCTCTCTCTCTCTCTCTGCTGGATCTCTGGTGCTAAAATGTTTGGCCAGGTGCGGCTGCAGCTTTGGGACACAGCAGGACAGGAGCGCTTCCGCAGTCTGATTCCCAGCTATATCCGGGACTCTACGGTTGCCGTGGTAGTCTATGACATCACAAGTGAGTGTGGATCCTCGGCCAGAGAACTTAAGGAAGAGGAAAGCTGTCTGTCATCTCAACGCAGCCTCTCTTTTTCTGTTTCACATCCTTTGTTTTATGTGAAATCATTCTCTTTTATCTTTTTTTTTATTACTTGTTTTTTTTTCAATTGCAATTTAGTGTTAAAAACTAACAACACATCTTTGTTCATTTTCATAAAGACAGAAATTATATACTTTTCTAAAAAGAATAGAAAAAAGTAAACTTTTGGATGTTGTAGTCATACATTTTTGGCGGCTGTGGTAAGAAGTTAATTCTACACCCTCAGTGCTCAAAAGTAAGTTGCTACTAACATTTTCAGTAGTCTATCCATTGTTTTTTTTAAACCATAATTTTTAGCAATGCATTTTTATATTTGCTAAAAATATGTTTCGTTGTTTTTTTCATGTTTTGTTCATTCACTATTTTACAAACTGATGAAATGTAGTTGATGCAAATGAGAGATTATTTGTCTATTTCTTTCTGCAGACCAAATTCTTGTGACCGATTCATGAGCACAGAGACACTTCCAGCTTTAGAGCCTCTGTTCTTTCCTGTTATTTTTTCCCTGTGTTTTGTTTAGTTTTTCTTTCTGCTTGCGAGTTTTGACTTCCTTTTTATGATCCTGGGATTCCTCCTGATAGACCCCTGATGCTTATCTTGATTATATTAACCCAGTGTTTTTAAAATGCCTCCGACAGATGTCAACTCATTCCAGCAGACCACCAAATGGATCGATGATGTCCGAACGGAAAGGGGAAGTGATGTCATAATTATGCTGGTGGGGAACAAAACAGACCTTGCAGATAAAAGGTATGTTTAAATGGTTGCATTCACGATTAAATGGTGTTAAACCAATATATAAATGTGTGTGTGTGTGTGTGTATGTTTTAGTTTTTTTTTTATCAAATAAATACTTCTATTCAGCAAGGGTACATAAATTGATCAAAGTAAAGTAAAGTTTTAGTGAACACATTTATAAATGTTACAGAAGATTTCTATTTCAATAAATTACAATCTTTAAAATGTATTCATTAAACTTTAACATTGACGTCAACATAAATTTCAACATTGATTAAAAATAGATGTTACTTGAGCAGCAATTCAGCATATTAGAATGACAGTGACACTGAAGACTTATGAAGTTATGCTAAAAATTCAGCTTTGCCATAGCAGGACTTAAATACATTTTGAAGTACATTGATTTAAATTCGAGTAATAATAATTCACGATTTTTTCTATTATTGTTAAGAATAAGATACTTCTTTGAAAAACAAACCTTTGGTTGGTTAATGTGTATGTACAAAATTGGTGCAGTTTATTATTAATTTTTTACCTAAAACATGCGCTGACATTTTTATTTATTTTTTTTTTAATGACACAAACTAACACTCTCTTAATCGGTTTAATATAACAAAATATCAGCAGTAGGCTAATATTAATTATTACATGTTTTGGGGGATAATTTCAGGCAAGTTGCTATTGAGGAAGGAGAGAGGAAAGCCAAAGAACTGAATGTAATGTTTATTGAGACTAGCGCTAAAGCAGGATACAATGTCAAACAGGTGAGTGTTTGATTTTGAATAGACAGTTTTTTTCTTACTCTGGTGTGAGAATTTTAATAATGGGGCTTGTGTTTGTCTCGTCCAGCTTTTCCGGCGTGTAGCAGCAGCTCTTCCTGGTATGGAGAGCACACAAGACAAGAGCAGAGAGGACAGTATCCTACACAAATACAAATATATGCATACTTTTTTATATGTGTATATATATATATATATATATACATGTATATATGTATACATGTATACATGTATACATGTATACATGTATACATATATACATGTATATATA
>JAUCMT010000061.1:129694-143518 GCA_032357475.1 Enteromius thamalakanensis
GAGTCGGACCTGTAACCCAAAGGTCGTGGGTTCGAGTCCCAGGTCCGGCAGGGATTGTGGGTGGAGTTAGTGAATAATCAGCACTCTCTCCACCTTCAATACCACGACTGAGGTGAGACCCTTGAGCAAGGCACCGTTCCCCCAACTGCAACCGGGCGCGGGAAGGAAAGCACTAGTCACGTCCTTTCCTTCCTTTCCTATATATATATGTATGTATGTATGTGTGTATATATATATACGCATATATATATACGTATACGTATATACATACATACATACGTGTGTGTATATATATATACAGAAATATACATGCATACATGTGTTTATATATATATGTATATGTATATATGTGTGTGTGTGTATATATACATATATAATTCACACTTCCAATTGTTTGTATTTGTATTGTTCATCTCTATCTGTTGCATTGTAAAAAATCATGTTTTTCCTTAATCACTTTTTCCTTCAGTGATCGACATAAAATTGGAAAAGCCACCAGAGCAGCCTGTCAGCGAAGGCGGCTGTTCATGCTGAGGATTCAGTTGACATTTCTGTGCCGTGTCTCTTATTGTCGCTCTTTCAGATGCTCTTAGTCGCACTCACAGCATCTCTCTGGATATTCTGCAGAAGCTCCGCCCACCTGGAGGGAGTAGAACACTACTTGCCCGTCACCCTCGTTACCGCTGACCCACTCAGATGACTTTAAATTCGAAAGCACAATGTGGATGTGTCTGCTGTTGCTTTTCTATTAATTGTTCCCGTTAATTGTACACCTTTTGTGGTGTTTTTGTTTTTCACTCTCAAAACACTTTATAAAGTGTTATTGTTTTTTTTGGTCCATGTTTTGTTTTATGTGAAATAATACTTATATTACTGTAATAATGATGTGAATATGAACAAAACTATATAAATAAATGAAATTACAGAAATTATGAAAGAAGGATATGTAGATTTGAATACGCAAAGACTCGCCAAACGTCCTTCCAGATTCGCGGTGCAGAGATGCGTTTTTGGAGATATCCAAGTTTAGATGTCATCATATGTGGCAATATATATGTGGCGCTGCTGATGTCTCTTCTTCATGAGGAAGAAAGGAAAGTGTAAAAACAAATGTTTTTGGAATTTGGGAGGAACAAGTGCTGCTTTTAGCTCAGTTGACTCTCAAGCATTGCATTTTTTTTTTCTTTCTTGGATGCCATTTATTATTTTGAGCATAAGAAAGCCAATAGCTTAGTCAGAGAAAGAGAAATACAGTTATTGTAAAGAAATCTTATGTATATTAAGGGAAGGTTCAGATCCAACATAATATGCAGACATTGCCTTTGATGGTTTGTTTTATTGGGCTTCCACTGTTTTTTTTTTTAATTAGCATTATAAAGTTTGATTTTGTAATAATGACACTAGATATGGTTGCTTTTCATTTGTTGAATCAACCATCAATCCTAATATTTATTTGTAATGTCTGGTTTTAAACACTGTTTGGTTTTTCATAATTTGTAGACAGAGACGTTTAGACCGTCTGGCCCAAAGCACCTGCCACGTGTGTTTTTTTGTTAAATGTACAGTTTGTTCCCAGACTGATCTAAACGTTTTTAAGGTATAGTGTATTTTGTTTGTTTTCTTGAAACGGTCTCATACATTTCAAATGGATTTTAACAAGTTTTGTCTGGCGACACTGATTGACACCAATGCTCATTATTTGCACTGCTAAAATTGATCAGCATCTTGAGATGTCCCTAATAAAATCTTGTATTTAGCCAAAGTGTTTTTTTTCCCTTCATTAAATAACATAACTTTTTGTTAATCCAGACAATGTAAATTTTGATTGTAAACACAAAGAAATGAAATGCCATCTTAAATGATTCTGTATGCAAGCATTTTATTTTAATCTACAGTATGTGTTGCACAAACAATATCAACTTTATCATTTATAATTGCTAGTTAAGTATAATTTTGCTTAAACAGGGCAAATGCTGCTCTGCCTGCCTCTAGTCGACGGTCATTCAAACTGATTTTGTAATTCTTCATTTTTGAGGTATTTCAAAGGCTTGCTCAATATATATTCAGCTTTTGTTGTCTACTTGAGCATCATATTCTCTTGTAGAGTTTTGTGAGATTCTCATATTTGAAAAGCATTCAATGGTCTGGTGTTCACTCCCAAACCTCATGCTATGGCTTCAGGCTTTGGCATTTTACAGAAAAATCTTAGAGCTATTCATAATGAGAAATAACATTAATAATGAACAAAACCCTCAACAAGCTCTACATTTACAATACACACAAAGCAGCAAAAAATATTTAGTTTTGTGCAGAATTATTATATAGTTTTATAGATCTAGGAATGTACGGTCAGCTAAAATAGGACTGTTTTCTTTAGACTGTAAACATTGAGATAAGAAGGAACAGGAACAGGAATATTTTCTATAGCTGAGCTTAATGGACGACTCTTCCGGTCTGTTCTCTCAGGCTGCTGGATTTCCAGTGATCGTTTCACTGAACAGTCCTCAGCAGAACCAAAAGGGCATCCATAGAAGTGAGCGCATCGCTGCACCTGCAGCCATTCCAGCCAGGAGGCCCAACGCTATCTGCTCTCCAAAACTGTCGTCATAAGAGTCTCTGTGCACCCAGACATGCTGAGTCCCTGCAGGGAAGAACATCAGGATTAGAGGAACGTACCTGGTGAAATTTTCATTGTTTATAAAAACAATTCTACAGAGAGAACCAATAAGACCACAGAAAACTGGAGTTATAAATGAGGCAATGATTTGTTACATTTAAAATGAAATATTTATATTTCAGCACAATTTTTTTAAAGAAATAGTTCACCCAAAAGGAAAATTTTCTGACAATTTACTAATGCTCAGGACATCTAAGATGTAGATGAGTTTGTTTTTTCATCTGAACAGATTTGGAGAAATTTTAGCCCTACATTACATTAGGTTGTTTTATTTTGTTATTTAATTTTTTACAAGCATGTGATTTTGTAACATTATTTACTATTCCTTATACAATTCTCTATTTTAGTAGCTGTAAAATGGGCTCCGTTTTCTTTGTGATTTCTGCAGAATGAATGATGTGTTTGTATAATGAATTACCTCCGCTGCCTGTATTTGGCATGATGTAAACTGCATTGTGACTGTCAACTGGAACGGTCTGGTATGTATCCTCATAAGGATTGTATGTGAAAACCTGCGAGAGTGAAAAGAAATGTAAACCGAGTAACATAAAATAAATAACAATAAACAGAGAAAACCATTGCATGTCAAGGAAAATACTCACAGGATTTCTTTTTGCCTCCATGAGTGTGAGTTTCCAGGCCCTGAAAAATGACAGGATGAGAGGAAAGTGACCAGGGATTCATATGTTAAGTTAAAATGTCAAAGGTACGGTCAAGACTTACAGTGCCTCATCTTCACTGTTGGCACACAGGATCAGCATGTTACCATCCCTCAGAAAAACAACAAGCAAATTCTCTCTGGGGTGACTCTCAGGTGGACATACATCTGTTCACAAAGACACTATCTTTTAATATATTTTCAAACAATGCAATACCATACAGTTGCACTATGACCAAATCAAACTGAAAGGTCGAAAAAATTCCTTCCTACTTGGACACTCCATCCCAGATTTCACATTCACACAGGTGGCCTTCAGATTAACTTTGGCTTCGTAGTCTCTTCTGGATTCAGTCTTGTAAAAAACAAAGCTCCCATCTATCCACAGGTCACACCAGTTCAACTTCCAGCGTTTGAGGACTGAACCTGTGAATAAAATAATTACAAAATAATAATAATACATTATTATTATTATTAATTATCTGTCTCCATTTCCATAGTTTTTTGTGGGGTCGGGAAAGGTCCACGAGTCGGGAGTCGAATTCCAGTGAACTGAATCTTTTGATTCCGTTGAGATTCGTTCATTGACGTATTCAAAAGTAGCTAATTTTTTTCTTTATGCTACAGCTTGAAAGTGAAATAGCTTAATACGAGTATTACGAATAAAGAATTGAATCCATAAATCAATATATTCGGTCAATACCACTAGTTTATTGATTTATTATTAGTAGTTTATTCCTTGCAGAGCGGCATTGTCAACACTCAGAAATCACAATGACCCTAGACTGTGTGCTAACGAAGAATAGACCTACTGGTAACTACTATCAATAATAATATTGCACTGTCTATTTCTGAAGTTCTGAATTCAAACGATCAATGACGAAATGTTCAATGTTCAAAACGAAATTTCAAACGTTCTAAAATCGAACAACCACCATATTTCCAAGGCATGAAGTTATTTTGTGGAGAGGAATTCAAATTTAAATGTGGTCCCATCTGCATTAATTTATCCTTTTAAAAATGAGTGTGTTGTTTGGATTCTGTGTATGCCAGCACAAAACAACCTGGGGTACATAACTGACAGCTAGGCTACTGTACTGTACTGTAACACTGACCCTAAGAGGATTACTACAAACAGTGTCAGGTCCTGAGTTTCATAACAAACCTTCTGGAAAAGTCTTTGTAATAAAAACACATAATATATAATCACATTTTATCTGTTTATTTTAATACATACAAATTCTTCCTTCAAAAATCTTCATTTGCACTTTCAATACTTGTATTTTTTGACTAGGAAACACTTTATGTAAGCATATATAAATGAAAAATCATACTTACTCTGTCTCCAGAGCCAGCCAGATTTGAGCAGAGCCATATTGGGCCTGATCGATCAACTGCCAACGGAAGAACCAGTGTACTCCCAGTGTTGTGGTGCTGGTTTGATATGCCGGCTGAGTTTTGTTTGCGAGCGATGACAGTGACTGTAAGACGTCTCAGCAGTCGGAGGGGGTTTTGTAGTGCTGGAATAGTTTGATGACTCTTCCTCTAATCCTTTAAACAGGCCAAAGTGAAGCTTCGCTTGACCACTAATCTCAGATTACGGCACCGTGTGAGTTGTTTATGGAATATTCTCCTAATTTCCTGTATTTCTCAATCTCTACTTGTGTATTATTGTATATTAAGTCTTCTAAACAGTTTCTCCTATTAACAGTCTACTTGCTCTGATTGAATACCATATGCATAATGTAACCCACTCATCTAAATCCCACTTTTATTTTAAACAGACTAACATTATACACCTTTTTTTAGATTTGAATTTACTGTATTTATGAACTTATTTCCTTTCCGGAGATGTCTTATCAAAGAGGTTCTGAATGATTTTGTAACTCTGGAAAGGCGCAGAACATTCAAGTGCAGACATCTGGCTAAATTTAGCAAACACTGAGTAATCGCAGTAGTCGTATCAAGCCAATTATCTACGTTTATCACAAACAGTTTAAACAGCTAGTAACACATTTAGTATCAGTGCATTTTAGAAATCTATTATTTGCCATGCATGACCATAAAATGTGTAGGCCTATATAAATAATGATAAAAACAATTATTCATGTTGACATCATAAATCAAACCTAATGAAATAATTCTACTACAGCTAATTGTTATTATTACTATATTATTAGAAAAAAGCAAGATCAATTATTATTATTAAGGATATTTAACTTAAGTTTGATTTGGTAAGTGTCCCACTTTATTTTTTTACATGCACTCACCACTAGATGGCCTCATCTCACCAACACGTTTGTGAGTATTTTATCAGAGCTTTATTGCCAGGTATGTTTACACACAAGGAATTTGTTTTAGTGACAGAAGCTCCTCAGTGCAACTGAACGACAGTGACAATTTCTTATTTATCTGTCTCTCACAAGCTAGTCTGTATATATTTAGCTTTATATTTTAACGCAAACTCGTGTCACATATATCAGCTCATTCATAAACACAAACAGGGGGGGTCGTAGTTGGGTAAAAGAGGAATTTTATTTTATTTTAAGATAAGAAACTCAGAGAAGTTGTATAATACGTCTTTTTTTGTTATACATATAAGTAGCAAGGTTAGTTGTAGGTAGTAGGTAGTGACCCTCGAGCTTACGGGGGCCATGGCCACTGCCTGTGCATAGGGCCCAGAATTTGGTGCCACGCCCCAGAACACAACAGCACACAGACTCACATAAATATATTACAGTTGTGCCTTCAAAACATATTATTCAGTCACTGGAGGGCGCTGTTCTTCCGACTTCTGCTCAACTGCCTGAGGTTCTCGCTTCACTTCTCAGCGGAGTTTTTACGTGAACGGCTCAACGGAGGCGTCTGGAAGTATTTCAGTGGGTTTTTTCCCTTTCTTCCACCTAAACAGATTATTCTGCTCTGCGTATCTCCGTCCCACAGATGTGTTTGGGTTTTGCGGGGTGAATTTCTAAGAGCTTTTCCTGTATATCCAGATCCAGACATGCAGCCTCCTCCAAGAAAGGTGAGTCGACCTGCTTCTGCATAAGTTTTGTTGTCGTGTCAGTAGAGGCTATTTGTTTGTTTGCTTTCTTTAATGTCTCCTTGTTTGTTTGACTAAACAAACAACCCAAAGAAATATAGATATTGTTGTTGTTGTTGTTGTCTATAGCTGTCTAACCATCCTTACCATCATTTTATTGTCAGTTAATTATCTATTAATTTGGATAACGGCAACATCTTAAAATACTAGTGAGGTATATGTTATGTATGTTGTGAAACTATATGTTCACATACAATGCATTATACATATTATGTTTATGTTTACGTTGAGTCCAGCATCATCTGTCCTACATTGACTCGAGGATGCCAGACACGGGTTTCTCTTTCAGGTTGGTGTGATCTGGGTCAGAGTTGGTTCTCCAGAGGTGGTCATTGTGTGTGTGTTGCAGGTAAAAGTCACACAAGAGGTGAAACACACTCACACAGAGCAGCTGAACAGACTCCAGCTCAAACACCAGACAGACTTGGACTTCCTAGAGGATCTGAGGTCCGGTTTGACATATAACATTGCTTTTAAAATATCTTAAAGTCTGTCTGTTTGTATATTAGTGCTGAACTGCTTGTGTGTGTGTGTGTGTGTTTAATCCTCAGAACATACAGCCAGAAGAAAGCGATTATAGAGAAAGATTACTCACAGGTGAGTTGTGGCCGTTATACTCAATTGCATTTAAAGTAAGTTTATTTTTGATGATTTGATTTTTGTTTTAAAGACTTTCCTTTCAGAGTAATGAAAGAATGTATTAATGATGAACAGATGCGTCTTCCACTGATCACTGACATTTTATACGTGAATTATTTTGTGTTTGTAGAGGTAGAGTTAGTGACCTGCGGGTGGTTGGTTTCATGAATTTTTACCAGTTGCATTCTGGTTCGTATCTGGTTGTCTTGTTTGTTTCAAATGTGTTGCTTAGAAGATCCACAAGATATAACCTATGGGGCAGACGTATTCAAATTCAATTCAAATTTTGTGACTCTGATGGTGTGACACTGAAGACTGGCTGCGGAAAATTCAGCTTTGCTTTCAGAAGAATAAATGACGTTTTAAACTTTATTTAAATAGTTATTTTAATTAATACTAATTAATGTTACTCTTTGTAGTGCATTCAATTCATTGGAGTGTATATTGCATGAAGAGATGACAAGCACAAACACCCAAATGATTATATATCCTGACATGTTGACCGTCTTCATCGAGACTCTATAAGATCTGTGTGATCACCTGGTGAATGGAGAGCCCAGCTGTCTGAATGACTCTCAGTGTGTGTGTGTGTGTGAGTGAGAGGTTCTTTTCTGTTGGATCTGAAGCTTGTGCACCTGCAGGGCTGCTGGATGCTGATTGGCTCATGAAGACAGGAATCTCTCTCTTCTTCCTGAGTCGACTCTTCAGAGCTGGCAGCTTTCAGGACTGGGTTGACAGTGCCAGATTGTAGTCTGAGGGCCAGAAAGCAAATCCTCTCTGTTTTGAGGAGATGCTGCTGACTCTCTGTCCTTTGTGGAATTTCTTACGGTTCAGCCGTTTCAGTTGGTGAAAACTTTGTTGGAATTATCTTCCGTACACCTTTAAGAAAACAAAGGTTCCTGAAGATGATTTTTACAGCAGTTTTTATTAAAGAATCATTCTTGGTTCCCCAAAGAACCTTCCAGTTAACCTTCCACTTTAAAATGCTAAAGAATAATTTTACATTATAAGGAAACTTTTATGGAATGGAATGATGTTAAAGGTTCATTAATGTCAGTAGAGAGTAAGAGAGTAGTGGTGAAGTAATGAAAGGAACTTTTTTTTTTGCCAAATTGTTTGTGATTTGTGGAGATCAGTCCAATACAGTGACATTTACTTGACTTGAAGATGGAAAGTGAGTGTTATTTTCTCCTTTCTTCTGTTTCAAAGGCAGCCAGATGCTTACTCACTTGTAAATCTACTCATTGGCACAGTTTGTACCACTGTCTGGCATTTAAGTGTCAAGCAGACAGAAACAAATACCCATGTGGGTTTCTCTTGTACAGACTGAAAGTTGTCCTCCGTGTTTTCCACATATACACTGATCTGAAGTGATGGCATCTTTTTTTTGTGGCGACGATTGAAGCGGAATTTTTCAAATGCTGAAAACACTAAATCTAAAGTTTCATAAATGTTTAATAACATTATATTTAAGCAATAGGAAAATTTGCAATATTGAGATGAGTTCATGTCTTCAGAACAAAGATTTTGCATCACCAATAGATCCATAAGATCCATAATATTGCTTTCTCCAATGAAATCATCTTTGAATCAGGAGAGAAATATGCACAAATTGCAACGAAAAAGCATTTTTATGCATTACGGACTGTTATTTTGACCAAATGACCATCTGTATTGTATGAAGTGCTGTATAAACTAATGAAGCTTAACTTTTTGTAGGCACTGCATAAGCTTGCATCACAGTACTTGAAGCGTGAGTGGTCCGGAGCCCCATCAGAGGAACAGAAAGACTCCAGGTAATAGGAAGGTAGAAAAGAGCATATGTTATTGATTTAGCAATTTGTACAAATGTTAGCGTGTATGTGTATAGAAATGTGTGGGCCGTATGGAGATCCTACTTGGAGGGTTTGATGAAAGTGAGCCAGTCTCGTATCAATGGATGCGAAAGCTACAGGAGCCAGATCTCAGATCCTGTGAAGACGTTCAGAGCACAGAAAGACCTTCAGCTGAAGAAGGTAAATGAATCAACAGATACTCTGCACTAAAGAGTTACAGCGGCCATTCACATGTTTATTCATCTGTCCTCTCTCAGTGCTGGGAACAGCTGGCAAGAGCTCAGGCTGATCTGCAGGTCACGATCAGAGACCTGGAGAAGAGCAGGAAGTCCTACCAGGAGGCGGAACAAACAGCGCAGACTGTGAGAGAGAAAGCTAATATGGAGGCCAAGTAGGTTTACTGACCTGTCACATGTGAAGGAAGGGACTGTGCACAAAAACAAGGCAGAGGGTTATCAAGTTTTTCAGTTTTAAATGTAGATTCATTATTTTTTTTTACTGTTTTTCCTTACTCTTGTTTCTTTTTCTCTGGTATTTTTCTGTTATTCCTGTTTGCTTGTGCAACACAAGGTCAAAGCTCAGTCTGTTTCAGTCACGCTCCAGTTTGAAGAGGGCGAGTGTGAAGGTACAACGCACAATATATTAGTACCATATTGGTACGTTTCTTGATATTTAATATTTTAAAGCTTATCCAAAATGACTATACATTTGTCACACGGTATATTAAAAATATTGTAGTTAAATTGTAGCATTAAACTTTTTTTTTTTAAATTGTTTTATAATTTGCCAAAATTCTTTATTTAACAAAATATAAAAAAATTATATATTTTTGTAATTTAAAAGAAGAGGGTGAGAAAGAAAATGGATAGTTGTTATTTAAAAATTATCATACAAATATATTTAATGTTATATTCAAAATGTTACAAAAATATAAGCAACTATTTCTTTTTTGACGACATGATTTATTTAATTAGGACATTATTTAACTATAGTGAATGATGTTTTGCCATCTTTATGTAGCATAATTAGCTTTTTGCATTCATGGTGAGAAATGCACATGTAAGCATTTTCTGTTGATTTCAGCTTAAAGCCAAGAAGAACGAATGGAAGTCCAAAGCCACACAAGCAAGGAATGATTACCTGCTCACACTGTCAGCCACTAACGCTCATCAGGACCGCTATTATGAGACAGACCTGATCAGCTGCATAAGGGTGAACCCAGATGTTGCCCAGCATTAATTTTATTTTTTTACAATTATATATAATCACTTCCGAAACTAACAAAAATCCAACTGAAAAGAAAAATACTGTTTTTGAGTCCAGGTTCTAGATGGCAGTTTCTACGATCACGTACAGAGTTTTCTGATTTCACTGTGTCAGACAGAGCTTGAGACATCTCAAAGCATTCAAGACACTTTTCAGAGTCTGCTGGAGACGTCCAGTGGGGTGAGTTACACTTGAGTATACACTGCTATGGAAAAACACACATGAACCGCAGTGGCCGAATGTAGAGCAGGTAATATGATCTGCCACTAGAGGGTTATTGGATCAAATCCCAGCTCAAGCAGTTAATACTGACCTTAAAACGAGAAATATACCTGCTTTAGAGAGTTTGCGGTGGTTCAGGAATGAGATGTTTACTCAATGTTAGAGCAGACAGGCTTTTTATAGATGTATTGATGTTTCAAGTCAGAAGGAACACATTTATAAATAAAAATATTAAAATTAGAAATTAAAAAATGACTGTTAGGTATTATAAATGTGTACATGTGAAGTGAAATTGACTGATTTTCAGTAGTGATGGACTTTGGTCTGTTTGTAGTCCTGTGTTGTTGTAATATGATAATTTTCAGTGTTTCCATTTAGTATGTGGGACTCAGGTTTAATGTCTAGCATCAGGTTACAACACACACACACTATTTGTGAGTTAGCTGTTCTAATGGTCTCTCATTCCTCCGAGGGAAAGATTATGTTAGCACTGCTTTTGTTAATGTGACATCTTGACATTAGTCAAGTAGTTTACATAAATGTAATTGTCCTCTTGTGTTGGTATGTGTGTGTCTGTAGGTAACACAGGATATTCACCAACAGATATTCATTCAGGACAACCCAGGGTTTCAGAAAGCTGCCCCCTTCCCGTATCAACCCTGTGAAAATGATTCGGTATGTAGTATGTAGCACTCTAGAAAGTAGTACACAAACAACACAGATGCAAAAGCCCAAAACTACACATATTTGAAAATATTTGTACAACTTATTTATACATATAAACTATATAATCATTTATAAGTAATAAATAAATGAATTATATTATAATCAATGTATAATGGAACATATAACAATAAATATCATGTAATTTAAGATTATTTTAATATTATACATTATATTATTATATTTTTTAAATTAATTAAATTAATATTGAATCTAATTTAATATTTGTTATTCTATTTTTAATAAAAAATTATTTTGCTTTGCTGATAATATAAATATAAAATAATAATAATAATTTTATCCTAACATAAATTAATAAAAAAGTAGGTTAAGTGTATTAAAAAGAAATTAATAATTATTTGAAATTAAAAATTCTATTATCCAGCCTAAAATCTTTTTTTAAGAAACTAAATTCAATTAAAAAAAAATGTTAATAATAATATATAATTTATAATAGTCATTCAAAATTCAGTTTTAAATGAAGGTTCACCACATAATATTATCCAAAAGCTTTTCTTTCACTTTAAATGTTATCTAAAACATGATTATAATATTTTTATTTGTTGATTAATTAGTCTGATAAAGAGGAAAAGTGCTCTTATAAAGTGCTCTTATTCTTAAATGCAACTGCTTTACAAATATGCAATAGCGCCCCCTGCTGTCCTCAAGCCCTCTCGCCCCTTCACCACACCAGCTGTTTTGGAGAATCATCTAAGGGCTGTATTTGTGCTTTAATTACATTAAAGTGGTTGCAGTACACAGGCATCGAAAAAGGCCACTTCTGACATTAAATATGAAAGACGCCATTAACTTGTGTTAGAGAACTGCTTATAACACGACAACACACACAATTATAAACAGATAACAATATATATTTGCTGCGATGACAGGTTGACTACCGCGTAACTCCAAGACCACAAAAGCGTCTTTTAAACACAAGTGAGATGATCACAACCAAACAGGAAACAACAATTTACTTTCTAGGCATTTACTCGCTCACATAAGTCCACAAATGAAGGGAAGCTATTTCTGAAGCATTCACAGTTCGTTTCTTTGCAGTTTAACTATGAGGCTCTGACTGACGTCATTAAATAAACTGTGCTCTGATTGGATTGATCCTTTGTGACTCCAACATAGTGGCCCGCTTGTTCGCTAACCCTCTTTTTGTTTTTGAGTCAAACAAGCATTAGTCTGTTCCTAAAGAAAACATTAGAGATGCAACCCTCAGCGCTGGTGGGGCGGAAACACCAGGGAAAACTGGACGTCAGTGCAGGCAGGAAGCAAGACAGCCTGTGAAAAGAGGGCATTCAGAAGTGAACCCGCCCCACCTCTTGCACCCCTCGTGAACACCACCCATTCCCCTGTCCCTAAAATAAAAACCTTTTAAAAAAAAGAAATAGTGTATATTATTAGAAACACACATTCATCTGATGTAAAACCATCTTATGCATGCAAGGTTCTGTGGGTTTTTTCTGTCCTAGGCTTTTTTTCATTTCATCAAGTAGTTTGTGGTGAACAGGGGTTGCTCTGTAAAGTAGCATTTTAAAGGATCATTCTTTCGTCTCCTATTACTGTACGTCACCTAATCATTTAGTCTGTTAATATTTACAGACATAATATTTTAAGAGCGTAAGAGTGCACAGATTTGGTTTTGGGAGACTGATGTTGTTCCAGGTTACGCTGGGACTCTTTGTGTACACATGGGCACTGAGGAGCTATCAAGGTTTCATGTGCAGGAATAGGGTCTGTGTTGTGTATTAGTCAACTCTCTGTTTCTTGATCTCTTTAGGTCAGGGAACTGCTGAAGGAGAGTGGTACGGCTGAGGAACACAGTCTGAATAAAGAAGCACGGAAATGGGCCACACGTGTGGCCAGAGAGCACAAAAACATCATCCTTACGCAGCGGGTGAGCAAGCACTGACACATTAGCATGATGTTTTTTGATTAAAATTATTTGACATATTTTAATATATACATTAGGGTTGCACTAATATGTTAAAATATTAACATGTGACTGATGAATGGGCAATATGAAAATAAATGTAAAATTATTTTCATGAAAATGTAATTTTCAATTTTGTACATTTACATTTTTTTAAATAAAAATATACGATAAACATAAAAATGGCAATAAAAATAAGAGTAAAAATGACCACTTCTAGAACTTCTATTAAATGTTTGTATTAATACATTGTTAAAATAAAAATTTTAAAATTAAATTAAAAGTTGTATCTGTTAACATTAGTTAATGCGTTAACATGAACAAATGCATTTTCATGAACTAACATAAAGGTTAATAAATGCTACACATATATTACTCATTCTTAGTTCATACATGAATATTGCAAAGTGTTAATAAATAAATTCTCTTTTGTCTCACATAAAAAATAAAACAATAACTAAACTCAATAAAACATAATTTACCTAAAACTAAAACAATTAGTAATAATTCAATTTAATAAAATAAAAATACATAATTTGTTTTGTTTTAGTGATTTATCAAAACAACAAATTTTAGAAAATAATGTAAAATAATAATAAGAATAAAAATGTAAAAAAATCAATTTGGGTAATAAATTAAAAATAAAACAAAATCAATTATTTTAAATGCTGCAAGTGTCACACGAGCAGGCTCGCTGGCGTGCGTGCAGGGACTGAGGACACGGCTGAATGAAATGCAAAATAATAATTTATTTAAACA
>JAUCMT010000061.1:158078-200117 GCA_032357475.1 Enteromius thamalakanensis
TACACCTAAACCTACCCCTTACAGGAAACACACACACTTCTACATTCTCAAACACTTCATTCTGTGTGATTTATAAGCTTGTTTCCTCATGGAGACCTAACTAATGTCCCCACGAGGTCAAAATTTACTAGTATTCCTATCTTTGTGGGGACAATTGGTCCCCATGAGGTGATAGATACCAGTTGCACACACACACACACACACACACACACACTCACACACACACACACACAGACTCTCTCTCACTCTCTCTCTCTCTCTCACACACACACACACACACACACAGATTCAGAACAGCTTGTTTTTTAGATACTGTGTACAGTAAGAAATCAGTTCAATCTTTCTCTCGTCTGGACACAAAGGTGAGCAGGAACTAATTCCTCAGATGAACATTCATTATGACACACAGGGGCCCACTGAGAGCCGCTGCTCGGGGCCCGATGCGGTGTTAAACTCGGAGCCGAGGCTGGTTTATAAAAGCTGGGGGAGTCAGATGCAGGAACAAACCCCTCCGCTTCTTTTATAGGGCTGTAATTTACATTTATGAGCATGATTTGGTGGTTTTGCAGAGTCAGAGAAGGAAAGATGAAAAAACGGGGCTGGACTGAGAAACACGCTGCTAGAACGAAGAGAGAATCAAAGCGTGTGAGAAGCGTGATCTACAGAAACACACTAACAGTGTGACTTTCTTTAAAGATGCTTTGAAACTATGAGTGCTGCAATGACACGATTATACTACATTATAATGACACTAAAGCCTGACTTCCATCAGACATTAATTACATTTGGATCTTTTTTTTTTCTTAGACTCATCAAGATCCAACAACAACACTTGAATCAGACTGTGCTGACCTTAGATGTCTAGAGTCAGACTTTTATAAACTCTATGGAAGGCTTATTTACACACTGCTGAATGAAACACTCCACACACACACACACACACACACACACTTCTGTAAACCTGAGTCTCTTTCATCTAACGGCCAAACAAGAAGAAAGAGTCCTGCAGTCAACAAACAAATGCTTCCCTGTTCCACAAAAGACCAATGTTTCCTCGAAAACAATCAATTAAAACAGAGAAACAATGGCTGAGGAAGACAGAGACGCCGGCCGTGTTCCTCTCCAGATCTCTGGACTTTTCTATGAAAGTGTTTCAGACAGCGGCTGTGGTCAAGCTCATGTCATTATTACGTGTCAAGCGCACGCTCACGCCGTTTCTAGTGAAAGCTATTACGAGCAGCTTCCTAAACAGGGTGGAGGAGAAGTGCAGTGTTCGGGTGTGATTATGAGTGATTGACACAAACCACACCGCATTTTCTTCTTTATGTTTGTTGTTTCAACTCTTGAATCAAAATGACTTAAGATATGATGTTCTCTGTGAATATATCTGTTAAACTGCCTTTCCAGTATCTTGACTCCAGTCTTCAGAAATGATCTGATGATTTACTGCGCTCTGATTATCATCAGGATCATCTGACGCTGAAGAGTAGCCCTGGCCCGATCAAGCACTTTTTTTACTCTAGTATTCCCGGGATGTTGTGTGGCGAAGCCTCTGGTTGGTTTTTTGTGGAGCTGCAGGAGATCGGCGGAGACAGACGGAGGAACTCCACCTCAGCAGTGAAACAGCACATTCAGGGCTCATATCTAGCCCTCGGTGTTCTGAGCCAGTTTCCTTCCTCCAGAAATCAGATCTCCACACCCAGCCTCCGGAGACCAGCGCTCCGTCCTGCTCTTACATAACGCTCCGGATGGACTCACCCAGATCCTGACATCATCAGCAGAAGATCAGCCTCTGTCCTACACTTCACTGTGCTGACAAAACACACTTACAGAAGCTTTCAGAGACTCAACAGCTTTTAAAGACGGAGCAAAGAACATATAGGGAATAAAAGGTGTGACCCTGGAGCACAAAACCAGTCATAAGAGTCACATTTGATTAAAGCTGAATAAACAGCCTTCCACTGATGTCTGTGTGTGAGGAGAGCACAATATTCAAAAAAATCATCCAAATGAAGTTCTTAGTAACGCAGTAGCAAATTTACTAAACATCTTCCTGGAAAGTGATCTTTATTTAAAGGCATACTCCATCCCAAAATTATAATGTTGTCATTAATTAAATATCATTCTTCAATCTCAGATAACAGCACTTTCAGTTCAGAGAAAATAAAGGAGATTTTTACATTCAGAACTCAATTATTCATACATATATAGAGTTAAATATATTCAGACAGCTTCCTCTTTCCTCACATGATCAGTTTATTCACGAGTTTAAGAGTTAAAGGTGTCAGAACGAGCTCATCCTGATAACTTTGATAGAAAGGTGTGTCATGAGTTGTGTTGAATCTGTCAGATGTTAGATTTAGGACCACAGCTAGATAAAACTATTTCAGCTCAACCAATCAGAAAGCAGCGTTCAGTCTGTGGAGGAAAAACACGCTCAGGTGTACCAATAACTTCTGCTCCCAGATTTTACTGATAGAAATTTTTTTTTTGGCATAATATGTCACAGTTTACTTTATTTTGCTATCCTCACTTACATAAATATATTATAGTGTCCTGCACACGAGTGAAAAATACCACAAATGTTATATTCAATCTGACCTACAGAGTCGGTTCTTGGAGAGATATTTCAGGCAGCTAACAGAGCTGAAAGGATTATTATTATGCTCTAAATATGTGTGGTAATGAGGTTTTAATTGTGATCTAATTATCTGCCGATAAACACACACGCTCCCTGTCCCGCGTAAACCGTCCTGAACGATAAACACAGCGCACAGCGAGTCTTTGACCGCGTCAGCACAGGTATACTGTTCCTCGTCAGCGTCCTGAGCTCGTTAACCCTGCCTTATCTGATCATTTCCCTTTCCTACAGTCCGGCTGGCGGGCACAGAAACTCAGATAAGCATCAGAACTACACTGGTGACAAGACGTCTGTGTGTGTTCGTGTCGGGCCTCAAACACACAGTGAGTTCTGTGTCCTTCTCCACGTTTGAGAGACATAACTTCCAGAAATGTATTTAATGCACCAAAACGTGATGCGTTCTCTATTGTTTTCTGCTTTACTGCTCAATCTGAGCTCCTCTGGAGCGGAGCTATAGCCCCTTTGTCTCCGTGAAGCTGCTTTGACACGAACTCTATTATGTAAAGCGTTTTAGAAATAAAGCTCAGGGTAGGGATGTGGAAGAAATATGCTTGTAACTCCACTACAGTACGTCCAAATACATTTGGGATTAGGCAAAGTGAAAGGAGCGCATCATGTTTGAAACAAATTATAACCAAATCTGAAAAAGAGAGAGATGCACGCTTTCATTCTGAACCAGGTTTCATTTAATTCAACACAGCTTTATACAATACTGATCCCTTACAACAGAGAATAGAAGAATACTGCGTAATAATACAGACAACTCATAAACAGCTCTTAAAGTCAAGCCTACTTTATTTATACAGTGATTTTAATAACGATTCAAATAAAGCTTTACCGTATTAAATAGTGTGTAATCAGTTTAACATCAATGTAAAGTTAATCTGTTTAAAAATGAGTTCAAGTCAGCTAAACTCTCTGAATTCAGTTTCTACAGTAAAGGTATGTGTTACAGTAGCCCACGCTTCCATTACAGATCTGCGCAAAACGATATTTGATAAATTAATAAAAAGTATTGCATTTCCATTAACCAACATAATGCGACTGAAACGTAACCCTTAGCCTCTTGCGATAAGTCATAGCACTGATTTTTTGGTGAGATTTGATGGATTTTGGATACATTTATACAAAGGAGGCATGTGCGTGTCTCTTTCCAGAAGCAGCACGGAGAGGAAACATGCGAGGCAAGGCTGGAATAAACACGAGCATCACCCGAGTGACCGCTGTCAGTGTCGTATCAGAGCCGAGCACACTGAGTGTTTCTTGGAGGTTATAATACACTGAAGAATGATCATATGACTTCTTACATACCCCATGTGACCCGTAAATGCAAAATCAACGTTTCCATTGCAGATTTGTAAAATACTCGAACTGAACACTGGTAAGCGTCTGATGCATCCGGGACACTTAACTGGAAACACTTCAGGAACGTCCAAGTCATCGTCTGATTGGTTGAATTTATTGGATGTGAGTGTTATATGAGTGACAATAAGCATTTATCAAGATCAGTTAAACGCTGGATTCTCAAAAGTATGCGAGGTTCACAGCATAGACTCTTTAAGAGATGTCCAGGAGGTTTGTTTAAGGCACTTAGTGGAGACAAAAAGAGATATTTCAGCCTGTTTGCCGACAGGAATAGGGAAGAGTATTATTTTCCAAGCCTGGCCGACCCAAATCTCAGCATTTAGAAGGATTCCCAGCAGATCCAGTTTTACTAGTTGTGCGTCCCCTTCGATCTATTATGGAAGGTCAAGTGAAGTACCTGACTGAGAAGGGGATATCAGCCATGTTTGCGGGTAAACATAAAACAGCAGACGCTGACATCAGTTTTGTGCTCGGTTCTCCAGAACTTGTGGATGTTAAAAAGTGAAGAGATGTGCTTTAAACAGATGTTTACCGCAAGCTTCAGCCGTCAGTCTTAAGGTCTGGCTACGTGAGACTACTTTTATACATTTTATAGAAAATAATGCATTGTTACTTTAAGCTGAACTGTAAAAACGAGCTCGATTAAAACGGTTAAAAACTGTGAAAATGCTACGGTAAAAACCTGGTAAACGGTTGATGGTAAATTCCTGTAAAGTACAGGGAAAAACTGTAAACTGACATTCCCAGAATTGAATTTGATGTTTTTTCTTTGAAATAGCTCTGACCAGTGATGTTTATGAGGGTTGTATGTTGTTAAATGAATGTTTCTTGTATATTTGAGTGAATGAGTCATCATGATGCTGTTTAGTGTTTGTGTGAGTGACTCTGAGCTCCTTCTATATATGTTACTGTTTAAAAGCTACTTGTGATGGGCTTTGGTTCATCATGTGACTTTCTCATCATCAAATGCATTTCCGTACTTTAATCGGTTGGTATATTGACATTAAATCAGTTAACCCTTAAAGACCTGGAGCATTTTTGGGCGCCTGACACACCTGTGCTTTTCTTTGTTTTTTCAGATCTATTCTAGCAGCCAGCATCAAGTGTCATATATAATTTCAAACAGAAGAACTTGAAGTCTAAACTTTCAATTTACCTTATGTTATTTTTTCTAAGAATTAATGAATTTATAGAATTTTAAGAGAAACGTTTTACACTTCCAAATACAATTTTGTCTAAATATAACATTCCTCAAGCAAGTTATAGCCATGTTTTGCAACATCGTCATACGCACTTTCAGTGAAAAACAGCTCTATTTACTTTACTAACAATATAGACATGTCCAAAAACATTAATGGAGTAAGAAAATTTAAACAGTATTATATAAAAACAAAACAAAGTAGAAAAGTCACAGTAAAAAGACTTTTTTTGTAGGGGGAGGAATATATTTTCAATCTGAATATGAACAGTAAACACACACCGTGCAGCCAATAATGAAAGCAATTGCACAAAATGTCTTCTGCAACAAAAATACAAACAGTAAATGAGTGAGAAATAAACAGAGTGCAACATTAAAAAATGCAAATAATATTTATGAAGTAATGCATGATATAACGCTGAACGGATGATCCATTGACTGTATCTGCAGCAGAATGATTTTACGTGACATGGCCGTGCTGTGCTAATACCTAAACTCCAGTGCTTTATAGATGTGCACCGCTGTTTCATCCTTGTTTTAGGTTTGATGCCAGAATACTTTGTTGTGTGTTTTTCTGGGCTTTTTCAGAGAATGCTGTCATGTAGACGTGTTATTTTGTGTTCGTTTTCATGCACGCATGATATACTTTACTTTCACTTTGTGCTCGCTCTCTTTGTTATATTGCATCTACGTTCATTTCTTCCTCAGTAATGTACACACAGCACCCCATATTGACAGAGAAACACAAAATTGTTGAAATTTCTGCAATTTAATTAAGAAGAAAAACTGAAATATCACATGGTCATAAGTATTCAGACCCTTTGCACAGTATTTAATAGAAGCACTCTTTTGATCGCCACGAGCCTTTTTGGGAAAGATGCAACAAGTTATTCACACCTGGATTTGGGGATCCTCTGTCCTTCCTCCTTGCATCCTCTCCAGTTCTGTCAGGTTGGATGGTAAACGTTGGTGGACAGACATTTGTAGGTCTCTCCAGAGATGCTCGATTGGGTTTATATCAGAGCTCTGTCTGGGCCGTTCAAGAACAGTCACAGAGTTGTTGAGAAGCCACTCCTTCTTTATTTTAGCTGTGTGTTTAGGGTCATTGTGTTGTTGGAAGCATTCATCTTTTTCTTGAAAGCAGAAAAACACCCCCACAGTATGATGCTCCTCCACCATGCTTCACTGCTGGGACTGTACTGGACAGGTGAGGAGCAGGGCCTGGCTTTCTCCACACATACCGCTTCAAAAAGTTCTATCTTGGTCTCATCAGACCAGAGAATCTTATTTCTCACTATCCTGAAGCTCTTCAGGTGTATTTTAGCATACTCCATGCAGTCTTTCATGTGTCTTGCTCTGAGGAGAGGCTTCCGTCGGGTCACTCTGCCATAAAACCCCGACTGGTGGAGGACTGCAGTGATGGTTGACTTTCTACAACTTTCTCTCATCTCCCGACTGCATCTTGAATACTTAAGAAAAACTGAAATATCACATGGTCGTGTTTAACAAATCTGCAAAAATCTTAACAACTCTGTGTTTTTCTGTCAACATGGGGTGCTGTGTGTACATTAACGAGGAAAAGAATGAACTTAAATGATTTTAGGAAATGGCTGCAATATAACAAAGAGTGAAAAATGTAACAGGGTCTGAATACTTTCTGTATATTCTGACAATAGTTTTATCATATATCCTGAACACTCGTTGCTTGTGATGCAGCTTTACAGAAGATCATAGTGATAAATAGTGAACTGTTCCTTTAAGTGACTTCAGGTGATGAAACAGAGAAAGAGAAACAAGTTTAACTTAGTTTCTGTAATGAAGTAAAAACTGCTGAATGTGCAGAGCGCATGACGCATGTAAGAAAACATTCATAGTTGGCCATTAAAAGCAGGCCGTCATGAATTCTTCTCTGTGCGTCTGTCGTTGTCTCTCTGTGCGTACACGCGTGTGTTTGGACACATACCTGTGAGTGTTTGCATACCTGCAGCCTCTGAGAGGGAATCCGTGTGTGTGTGTGTGTGTGTGTGTTTACTCTGTGGGTGTGTCAGTGTGTGTAATGACCTGAGCACTTTTGGTTTAGTGTGTCACTCACTGAACAGGTGACGCAGTTTAAAGCCACAGACCTGAACTCTCTCTGCTATTTTAAGAACCAAAAAAATCAGCATTCACTCCCACAGGACGACAACCACCAACACAATCATTCTGTGTGAAGACGCTTCAGCACTGTTAGTTAGCTAAAGTTAGAAAAAGAACCCCCCCGCAGATCAATAATTGCTCTATTTTTGATGTAAACTACAAAACCGTACTGCAAAATGTATGAAGACTAGTGCTATCAAACAATTATTCATGATTAATGGTCTCCAAAATGTTTTTTATATGTGTGTGTAGTGTATATATTTATATATTTTAGAAAAATATGTTTATGTACCTAAATATATAAATATGTATCTATTTATACATAAATTATATGAATATAAAAATATACATGTAAAATATATTTGTGTGAATTTGTATGTACAGTATGTAATAAGTATATACAGTACACTCATTATGTAAACAAAAACTTTAATTCTGAATTAATCGTTTGACTAATTAACACTTACTTTTCAATTTATATACATATATAAAACACAATTAGGAGGTTTTAAGTCTTGTCTGGTCAGGCAGAAAAATAATCTTGTGTTCCCATTGAATTACGTTTATTCTTCTCACCTCACTGAATTATATATATATATAATCTCTACCACATGTGACCTGATTTAAGAATACTTGGATATTAGTAACGCAAAAAAGATTAAATACTACTAAGAAGGTTATTCTTGAAATATGAAAATGCAAATACAATACAAGAGTATTAATAATGTAAGACCGGAGAGAATCAGCTTCTGTAAAGCTCGTTTGTCACTCATTGGCTCGACTGGCGTCAACTCTCTGACCTTTGGACGGAAGTCGTAAAAAAGCATTGCATGAATGAGACGAGATTCAGGTGAAGGCATTCTGGGATTATTTCCCGGGTCATTCCCTGCACGACAAAAACAAGGCTATAAACATGCTCTGAGATCTGGAGATTGAGCCGCTTCTCACTGACAGCCATTAAACCCCTGGTCAATCATTCTCACAAATACACAGTTTCCCATTAGCTCTCTCCATTCACATCATCACCAGCACTGGAGTCCTGTTCTAGTAGCAACACATCTCTGAAACACTGACTCCATCGCAGCACAACGGAACACAAGAACGCTCATCTAATGAGGATGACATTCAGCAATATCTCATCATAAAAACGCTTGATCTAGCTTCAGTGCCTGTAGCTCAGTGTTCATCAGGATGATATGGACACTGATGGAAAAGCATCATCATGCTGCGGAGCTGGAAGTTCAGATGGTTTATTTCACGCCGCTGCACAATTATCCCACGCTTCCATCAGTGTTACTTCATAATTTGGATGTTTATGATAAAACGTATGGAAAATCATAATAAAAATGTCATAACTGTGTGGTTGGCTGGCATTGTATATCCCCCATAAATTCTGCAATGGCGTCACAAATACTATACAAAAACAGGAAAAACCATGAAAACAAACAAGTCACATATTTCTGATTTATGACAAAAGCATAAATGTCATCTGTTTTCTCTTCTCTGCTCATTTAGTTCCACAGGAGAACAAACCACTGAGCAGAAAAACAATGCTGAAGATCTTCAGAGGATCTCAAAAACAAACCCACGCCGAGCGAAAGCGCTCTGGAGACGAAGCCCAGTCCAGAGACAGAAAAAGGATATGACAAATTTGTTCTGTGCGACAGCGCTTCATGCTCTCTCACAGTTGTTCTTATTTCTTGAACAGAGCTGTTCTTTCAGGAGGATTTTCCCACAACTTTTCTCCAGGTTCCTGCCAAGCTCTCTTTCCATTCAGAGTTTGGTTTAAAGTCTTTGGACTCTGATACGGCTGCTAATGCCAAACCTCACATCACTGAGCAGGGTTCTTCACCCAGATCAGCCGGTAACCAGCGATCACTAGCACTCAAACCCAGCCTCTAAATGAATGACTAGAACCATCACCATGTCTTCTGGGAGAGTCTGCGCTCTGAAATCTGACAGCAATTACGACTGGATTCCAGAGCATTAGAATGACAAACTCCATCTATATCAGTGCATTTCTGAACCGGTTCTGGGGTCCGTCACTGAAATATGAAGAGAAAGGTTTTTCTCTCACCTGACTCAGAACACTGGAATCTCCTAAATCTCTCAAATGTGTTGAAAATACATCCAAACGCACCTGAAGGCTCTACTTTACTAATTGTTGCATGTTAAATATAAAGTTTATTCAGCTGACGTGGGAATAGTATTTTTGTCATTTTCTTTTAGAAATATCTATGGCTCAATATTAATATTAATATTAATATTTTAAACATGTATTTATTCTTAAAAAAAAACATCTACATTCTGAAAAAAAAAGGAAAAATAATCTTGTTTAGAGTTTGAATTAAGATTATTTGTCTAATCGTATTGGCAGATATCTTTTTAACTGGTAATTTAATGCATCGTAACTCAAAAACGTTTAGATATTTATACTGGAAAACAAGACAAAAATACTGAGCAAAAAAAAATTTTTTGTAGTGCATGAGATGTTTGACAAAGCTAGACCTTTCATGTTAAAAAACAACAAAAATAAAAAACCAAAAAAATATAAATTAAAATGGAATGTTATTTTTTATGTTGTTTTAAATGTACTATTATAATTATTAATAGTGTATTAAAAACATAAAGCCTTAAATTTTGCATTGTCTATATTCACTGTTTGCATGATTAAAATTAATCACATACAAAATAAAAGTTTGCGTTTACATAATAAACATGTATATATAAATATACACAGATATATGATCTATTTGGAAAATATAACATTCATAAGCAATTATATATTCATAATTTTGCTGAAATATCTAGATGCATTTATATATATATATATATATATATATATATATATACACACACAAACACATAAAAAATATACACAGCACACACACATATATTATTACATAAAGAAAAACTTTTATTTGGATGCGATAATCAGAATAAATGGTTTGACGGCACTAGTAAACATAGCATCTAAAGACACTTCATCACAACATGATGGCAGAAACACTGTCTGAAGAAGAGGACAGGATGAAGAACGCACTGAAAGCGAGAGCAGAACACAGAATTGTGACAGAAACGTCTCGGTCACATCATGAACATTGGAAAGTTTGAAACGCCCTTAAAAAATAAGCGTCTACAGCTGGCCAGGCGTCATCATCCAACATAAACAGCAGTTTACCAAGCATTACATCATTTAAGTGCAAATCACAGACGTGTGTACGCAGCGATCTACATCACGTCAGATTCTAGCGGGATAGAGTTCGGGGGAATCCCAGAGACCGTGTGCGTCTGTCTGGAGCTCAGGGAGAGGTTTACATTAAGAGCTTACCACTCCAATTCATTTCCAGAGACCCAGCGGCCCCTAAACTCCCTGAATGTTGCTCTCATTTGTGCATTATTTCATCACTTTGCTTCTCATCCATCTGGAGCCAATCCAGAATCAGCCTTTAGACCCTCGTCACACCAGAAAATATACGATCATTGAGTGATAGTGCTGTTCACACACCTCCAGAAAATTAATCTGAACAGAGAAACATATCTGTAAAATTTACAGTAAAAAACTGGAAAAAAAATACAGTAGCAACATTTTTAACTTAAATTTACATTTAAAAACAGTACTTCATCGACTGAAATAATGTTACCAGCCTGTTAAAGTTATGAAATCTGTTTTGTATCTTTAAAATACACTGACGGCCGTCAAAATCACCAGCTTAGAAGACCAATATACAAGAGTTTTCTGTTTCTACCCATTCCCATTCATCTCAATCAAACTGCAGTCGGTTTATTTTTATTAGATTAAAAGTTAACTAGAAATATATATATATATACATAAAAATGTCCTTCACATGAAACACTAAACACCATAATGGTGACAAGAAAGTGAAACATACACTAAACTATAATTTAGCAACATTAGATGTAACATAAAACCCTAATAAACTTAACTGCTAAGAAAAAAACCTTCCTTCAAATAAAAAATGTCAAATTTGAAATATAGCAAGTACTTCTGGGAACATCAGTTTATAGTCTTCCACTGTAAACTATAGTCTTTCACACTTCCAAAAACTGTATTTTACTGTAAACAGCACGCCTAAATAATTTAGCAACATTAAATGTAACATACTACCCTAATAAACTTAACTGATAAGAAAAAACTAGGAAACAGTTATTTCAAATAAAAAAACATCAAATTTGAAATTACAGTTTTTTACTGTAAATTATACACTCTTTTTCACTCCCAAGAACTACTCTATTATATGTCTATTACAGTTTTTCACGCAGGGGGACCTGGTTAACCATTTAACAGGTTTGTACAGAAGCGTATTCCATTTTTTACTGTTAAACTCTTATTTCTGCTAACTGTGCGGATGTTTCCTGCTTTCTCTCAAACACCAGAACAAATCCAGAACAAGGTCTGGTGAAACGTGTCTGGAGCGAAACTTCCCAGCGACGGGAAACTAGGCCCTCTCTCACCCAAAAGCACAGAAATATTAGTTTCAGGAAGCGCAGGGATTCACATTCTCTCGCTCGGCCCCGGTCGGCCGGCAGACTCAGACCAAAGCCATGACGTCTGCTCATGAGTAAGTGTAATGTTTGCTAAAAGCAGGGAAGGAGCAATTTGGAGACTCTTGGGACGCGGTGGTCTCTGTGTGTTACGCTTTCTGAAGGAGAAACCAAAATAACCTAGATGTTGTCTCGGCCCACACTAAGGAGGATTTGTTTAACATAAACCACGGCTAAATTAAACTCCTCTGTGACTGCTCATCAACAGAGGCCCAGGAACTCTTCATCTCTGCTTTCCTCAGAAGTATTGTTTGAAATACACTCTTTCAGGTCTCGAGACATCTCAAGTTCTCAAGGATGCTGTTTAAACTCGACCCAGCTTGCTTGCTAAAGTAATTATGTGATAAACCTGTCGTTGTTAACAGTGTTAGGGGTCACGCATTACAACACAATATCTGAGACCGCTCTCCTGATCTCCTTGTGTTGAGAGAATTCAGGCGTTTCCCGAGCCTTATTCACTTCACTTTTGGTGTGAAAGGGCACTTACAATTCAATAAATATAAAATACATAAAAAACATAACCTTTTGGTTTTCTGTTATAAACAAAATAAGCCCAGAACAGTAAAAAAAATAGTTTTAATAGCTAAAGGAATGAATACGGCTATTCTCTACAGCACACTACCGCAAAAGATGGAAACAACTAAATAAAATAAAAAGAAGTGCTTTGTGAACGTGACGGTGAATAGAACAGCGGTATTTCAATTAAACACTTGTGCTACTCTCAAAAGTATCTTCAATGTATCTTCAATAACCTGAGTAACTACCCTCTACCTTACACACACACACACACACACACACATACACACACTCCAAGCGCTCAGGCTCATGCACCGTGTGTGAATGTGTGCTGCTGTTCCGTTTCAGCTTTTTAGAGGTTTCTAATCCTGGAGAAGCCCAGTGACATCACCCCGGTCCAGAGTCTGCCCCGCGTCACACCCTAACCTCGCTGAAGGGGTTAAATCCTCTCACAGAGACCTGCAGCTCTCCCTCTGTCGTATTTCTGCGTCACGTGACCAGGAAGCGTGGCTCCTGTCCACTTCCCCTGCTGGCTGAAGGGGAACATTGTTGGAGAGTGGGCGGCGCTGGGCCACTCTTACACGCCGGGTTAAAAATAACCAGCATATTTAAGGCCGAGGAGGAATCCCTTCGAACTCAGAGGCGGCGCAGACTGCCTCGCGACAGGAGCTCCTTCCTAACTCTCTTACAGCAGATCTCTATCAGCCCACCCTCGCTATCCTGACACCAGAAGGCATGGAAATTCATATAATAATAAAACACACACCACACACAGCTCTTTACATACTGTACTCTTTTAAAACTAAAGGTTCTTCACGATGCCATACAAGTACCTTTTTGTCCATAAAGAACCTGGAACCAGTTTCACAAAAGAGAAAGAAGGTTCTTCTAGAAGCTCGGTTTAAGAATGTGCTCACATTGTGTTCTGCTCTTATGAAAACTCATCTAATGGCTCTGACTTGTTCTGTTTCTCTTTAAACGGTGTTTATCTTGGCGGCTTGCTTTTAATCTATCATTAAAAATTGCACTATTCCCAAAATATTCAGGCGTTTGTAGAGTTTCTGTAGAATAACACCAAAGCTCTTTGTAATCCCAAATATTAAAGCTTTATCAAACACCAGATCAGAATCAGATGTGTGGAAGCGTGAGTGTGTAGAATAAGACTATAAAGAGCTGATGAATGAGTTTATACACTCCAGGAGGAGTTCCTGATGAATGATTGGTGAAGACGCTTCATTAACCCACTCAGGTTTGGTGGAAATTAATCTTTACGCTCCACCATTCACTGAAAGCATCAGAAGAGGGGAGATCACCTGCTTATTTAAATGTCTAATTTGCATTATGATTCCTGGATACACAGAGTCTGGGAAGATTTCCCACAGGTACAGAGACTGTAGAAAGGAAAAACCTCTTAAAGGCCCAAAAAAATGTAACAAAACAAAATGAGGATCTTCCAAAGCGTTCCTGACTCTAGAGCGCTGTCACATTGTTACAAAGTGAAACTGAGAGTGGAATGGTATCATAGCTTCGCAAGGAAGGCTAAATAAACAACAGACCAACATCAACATTACATCTGATACTAAACTAAATAACCTGTGCTCCGACTGGACCATCGAGATGTTTCTTCATCCACTTCCACAATCCTGAACATTACACTTGAATCTGCAGAAGCTGTAGAGCTCCATTAATCATGAGATTATAGCGTCTGAGCGTGAGAATGTGTGTTAAAGGGGTACACTCCGTGTGTTCTGTGGCTAAACGACGGCCTGCTGTTGACAGAGCCAAACGAACAAGATCCTGATGTAACAGGATGGTTAGGAGCTGGTGTTTGCTCATCATACACAAAGATGATTGTAGACAAATCCTCCGATAGAGAAACCAGTTCATGTAGAAGACAGAAATAATATCACACTGCGTCTACATTCAGTGCCGTGGAAAACAGTTCATGTTGCTTACGAGCAAAATCAATAGATGTGGAAATACAGACAGAATCGAACTCTACAGGAAATTAATATTTCAGAATCATATTTTGTTGGAGGCCCGTTTCTGCTACAGAATTAAAAATAATTTTTTAATAAAACGTTTTTGACTTTATATCTCACAAAGAATAATATTAATAACAATAACCTGCTTGAAGAGACGAAGAAGCTGCAATATTATTCCAGCGCATTAAAAAAGATGCTAGGGACCGAATTTTGAGATGGCAAAACTTTGAATTGTGAGAAAGAGTTTATATTTCACTACACACACACACACTGCGGCCTGATTCAACCCCTTAGAATACATTCTATGCCTGTTTATTTTCATACAGCTAATTAAATGGCTATCTGAGACTGCAAAGTTGTTCAAATCCGTAAAAATGCTTGTCTCTAAAGACAAGGTTCCGCTCACGATCAGGTGATGAACACCTACTGAATGAATGAATGCGAGGCAAGGCTTTGCTTCTGTAAGAGCACAGTTCTGCCTGCCTTTGTCCTGCGCCTCAGGAATCAGAGCTGATGAAGGTTAATTAGAGACACGCCTCGGTGTGAGGTGTGGGAGCAGCTCGAGGACGCGGACACGGTGTTCAAACTCCTCAGAAACTCCTCGCGCCAGGAACAGGTGTCTCAGGTAACACGCACGCGATAACCACTCGAGCTCGACTTGTGTCCCCGGTGCTCGGTGCTCGACACAGGAGAAAAACAAATCGTGACTTTTCACCCATGGTTTTCTTACCGAGTCTGTTGATCCCGGTTGCTAACACGCGCGTGTTTGTGTGGATACAAAATACCGGCCCGGTGCCAGATTTTTTTCGCTCCCTCCTCCTCCCGATGGCGTCACGAGGTGTATTTTTTTGCGGTTGCCATGCAACGAGAGGCGTGTCCGGGGTTTAAGAACTAGGCGAGGAAAGCCCTGCGTGCATCTGACGAATCAGTCCCGTCCAGACACCGGAGAGAGAGCTCGCGCGCTGCTGAGAGGGAGACAGGGAATCCCCGAGCGCCGTAACGAAACCGAACCGAGGCTGCTGTTAATGGCCGGTTCCGTCAGCATGGCACGGGCACGCGTCTGATGCGCTCGCGGTATTAGCGACTGCAATAAACACAGACTCCCATCAAGGACTGACTGGAAGTGTTTTCCACTCATGAGGTGCGTTCTGCACTTGGAGATTTCCATCACTTTTTCTCTCGGCTTTGATAGTTGTCCCGGAGCTGCGTGACTAAAGGATTATTATTATTTTTCTCGCTTTTTCGCTTGCAGGCAGCCACCGAGCGACTTTGATAGCATGGCACTGAGCGGCACGCTTTTGCCGTCTATTTCCACCTTCGCGAGCGACGCAGATGTGAAGCACAAGGCAATGACGGGACCTGGAACTGCTAGTTTAGTGAGTATCACACAGGTGATCGTCGGTCACCGATCAGTTTCTCAGATTATGTCATCGGCTCGTAGCTCTTCCTCCAGCAGCGCTGCCGCGGCAGGGGCGTGAACCGTTCGGAACCGGGCGCTGGAATAATGTGACCATCCATCCATACATACTTGGCTGAGATCTGGAATCTGAGGGTGCACAAAAACAAAAAAAATGTTTTAAAATAGTTTTTGACAAATTTACGATGTAAATGTACACAATATCTTCAAGGTGCATGATCTGATACTTGTTGGCATAAAAGACAAATGTATAATTTTGACCCGTACAGTGTGTTGTAGTGCACTGCTACAGATTTCCCTGTGCTGCTGCTGGGACACAGATCTAATGCTCTTTACCATCCACTGATTACAAAACACATTTAGCAATGTAGGTTCTCTTTCAGGCACTGTAGTTTGAAACCTAAAAACAATGCAGCATGATAGGGGTTTTTAATAATTCATAATAACATCAGAAGCCAAGTTGTATCTAGAAAGATCGCATTTTAATTGAAATCAATAGTAGAAAAATGGTTTCCACTAAAACCATTAAAAATGAGAGATATTCCATTAGGATTTATTAGTTTCTACAAGCCACCAACAGAAGGTGAACGATTACCAACAGAAACCCATAGAGTCCAGTCCATTAAAACCAATACAAGTCCAGTATAACCATTATAAATGTTGTGATTGTGTCTGTTTGAAGAGCCTCTGAAAGTTTCATCTAAACTGAGCGCCTATGTTTATCTTCAGTAATTTTACTCTAATAGCAACGTATACATCCTGAACGAGCCTGATACACGCACACATTATCTGAAAGCCTCAGATGGCTTCTGCGTCTGGAATGTGTTCATTAGGGTAGATCTTGATCTTGATGATAATGTCTTTGAGAGACTTACCTTGTGTTGTTTCCTCTTCTCTCTGCATGTCTCTGTGTGTTTGGAATAAGAGATGGATGGAGGAGATGTCTCTGCTGAAAGGTGGGACCTGCACTGACCAGGACATCGGTTCTGCAATGACCAAGATCGAGCCAGAAGAGCTGGAATTGTTGGACTATGATTTTATCCTGTCGAACAGCATGCTTCAGCAGCAGCAGCAGCAGCAGCAGCAGGAGGCCAGCACCTCCAGAACTCTTCCACCCTCCCCTACATCATACCCCTATCCGATGCCCTCTCCTCAGGGCCAAGAGCCCAGCATGTTGTACAACATCCCAGACATCAGCGACGTATCTCCCTCAGGAGGTTTTGTTGCTGAATTGATGAGGCCGGAGCTGGATCCTGCATATCTTCAGCCCTCGAGCCTTCACGGGAAGTTTGTGGTGAGGACCACCATGGACATGACCAATTACAGCCAAGGGCTTAGTAAGGGAGGCTCAATGTTGGACTCTTCCTCCTCCTTCCACCTTCGGTGTAAGGTAAAGCAGGAGGAGGATGATTCTAGCCCTTGCACCATCACCCGACCGATGAATCTCCATCTGGGGATGAACTCCCGGACCGGAGTGGGTCAGAGACCGCTGCTGGAGCCTCACTCTTTCAGCACGGTCCGAGGGGCCATGGGGCCCAGTCGCTCTTCCACTTCCTCTCTGTCTCCAGACGAGCATCCTCAAGCTCAGGTCCTGGGGCCCCCTCCGATCTCCTTGGCCCCGGGGTATCACCCCTCGCCGGGTTACTCTGGCTTTCCGCAGCCTCCCGCTCAGTCGATGCAGTACCAAGGTCAGTCACCGCTCAAACGCTTAATTTGTGTTATACATTACCTTACCTTACTTTTAAAGAGGCCATGAGCTGCCAGGTTTATTTTGTACTTTTTTTCTGAGGTCTGTTTGAATAGGCGTGGCAGACTGCTGTGATTGGCTAACCGTTGTGTTTAATAGTGTATATTCCTCAAAGATCGAAGCTAATGCAATTCAGATAAAAAACACACACATATATATATATAATTATTATTATTTATAATCAAACGATGTAGAAGAAGAGACAACGCAATAGTGATTGTGTAATGAAAACAGTCAAGGGAATTGTTTAAAATTTTCGCATGTTTTCTTCATATTCGTAATTGTATCAAAATGCGTGCTACAGATGCGAAACTGCAGAAAATCTAACCTGATCCGTATTTATTTTGATGGATGACAGTTTTGGAGGCGGGGGGTGTTAACGTAATTGACTCAACATGAGGCCGTATTTATTTTTTAACGTGCGAAAATTGTGCTATGACCTTTACTCACATGGATCCAATATAATCGCACAGCATTGTCTTTTAGTTTCAACCTCTCTGAATATACAGTGTCGAATTGTGCAAATTTAATTGAACAAAAGAGTTTTTTATTAAAAAGAAAAAGTTTGTCCACTCTTTCGTAATTTTGGGATCAAAAAGAAGGCTATGCAAACACTGAGGCATTCGTCTCTCTTGTTATTACATTACATGTGTGAATTGGTGGCCGGGGCCAAAACAGGTAGTGATATAGTCTTATGGGCGGGGCTAAAACAGGCAGTGCCAAGTATAGGTCTCTGCAGCAACTGTAATGGGAGTTACTCAATTGGGCCATTTTCAACCCATGTTCCTGATTGGCTGACGTCACAGTAAGGGGTAGATTTAGGGTTAGGCTTAAGTCAGGGGGATCATTTTAATTGCATGGTTGAGAAACATCCAGAAATTGAAAAACGCACACATTTGTTCTGCAGAGACCTCAGTCTCGTTTTTTTAAAGGGACTTTGATTTTATTACACATGATACGGCAAACGTTATTCATGTATGCATTTTAAAATGATATATTAGACATTTTAAAAACATTGATCTTGCTTTAATAAACTCTTTTGATTCAAAGATTGATTCAAATCAAGAATGTTTTTACTGAAAGCTACTAACACTTTTTAATTATTTTAAATGTTTATTACAGTGATGCAAGCATTGAACAAGTGTGTTCATAAGTGAAATGAAATAGCGTTTAAATATTTAGTTTGTTACAATAATTAAGGGAAATAGGAGTGCTCCTTACTAATGAAAACGCACAACCATGCTTTTAAGTTGCTTATACTAGCCATTTGAAAGTCTCTTCACATCCTGATATCTGTGGTTATGTGGTCTAAATGAATAGGGATAAGACTATACATTTTTCCTTTAAATCCTATCTCTTGGTAGGAAGACTATAGGTGGTCCTTCTTGTCTATTTTTTAGGGAAGACTACTGTACAAATCAGTAAGCATTAAATTTAAATTAAATTAAATATTCCTCACAGTTAAGTAAAGGTAATTTATATAACTCAACATACATACACTGGCCACAACAAATTTGAAAATTAAATACAATTAAATTAAAATGTATAGTTTGTAGTGGTTATTGTTAAAATTGAGAAGTGATTGAATGTTGTATGAAAATCCTAGATCAACACAGAAGGACTCAATGCCAAACTATTCTCTGTCACATTATCGAGGAGATATTGAGTAACTGGGGCCAAAGTGTTCTCATTCTTTGACATATTTTGACACCTGCAATCCACAGGTAATAACGCATTGTTCCTTTACTAATTAAATGGCATACTCTACCTGGAAGAGGTGACATTTAACACAGTAAGGCCTCGGTATTCCAGACACACCTAGTTGGTTACGTATTTACTCTGGTATGAAAAAGACACAAGATAGTGGAAAACTGAACACTTTTTTTTTATTGGAAAAGAACACTTTTATCAGAAGAATTAACAGCTGTTTTGTGGTCAAAGCATTTATGAACTGTAAAATATTACACAGGCTTTGCAAACACAGATTTATCCAAACAGAGTGGTCCATGGATGCCACTAAACAGACTATGCAAGTGCAAATCCATATAAAAACTGGTGATCTCACGCTAAACCAACAAGCCTCTCGCTGACTTCCCAAAGCTTTTTGGCTACTGCATCATCTCTGGCTTTAGCAGTAAGATTCTGTACTGCACAGCGTGAGAAGTAGCGTCCACTCAAGGGTTCAATCCCCTCCTGAAGTGCACAGTAAAGAGACGTCTGAGCTCCTGATTCTACGTCTGAAAAGAAAAGCAGCAAAATCGGTGCCATGAAAAGCCTCCACCATAAATTGCTGTGGCGACCGATGTCTGATTTGATGGCCCCTGCAAAAGAATTCAGCATTGGTTAGTTATGACCTATATTTTATCAAGTACGTACTGAAGAGTACACTATATAGAATAAAGAGCTGACCTGGGTGAAGACTGTAGCAGGTGACGTTTGTGCCTTTGAGTCTCTTTGCCAGTTCATGTGTAAAGAGGACATTGCAGAGTTTGCTGTGAGCGTACGTCCCTAATAAGGCCACTGCAGAATTTCCTAAACCCAAATTTTTATGAGTGTTGATGCAGTCAAAATCAATTTTCCCCCATGAATGGGCCAATGAAGAAACCGTCACAACTCTGCTGTGGCCGCACTCTTTTAACCTCTCCAGCAGCAGGATGGTCAACAGAAAGTGACCGAGGTGATTGACGCCAAAGATAATTCCAAAGCCATCCTCAGTCTTGCCATCTATAACAAGTCCTGCAAAAACAGACAAAGAAATCAATATAAAGCTTTTTAACCTAATACTTTCAACTTGGTATCTTCAAAACTTACTAATTGTATAATTGCCAATGCATATCTTTCATAGCCACCTGCATTGTTGATAAGGATGTCCAATCTGGATTCTTTCTTAAGAAAGTTTTCAGCGAAAGACCTCACAGATTTCAGACTGGCCAGATCCAAGTGCATATACAAGACTTCTTTGTTTCCTGATTCCTGTGTGCCAGTCACATCAGTTTATTGATTTCACATTCATACTTCATACGGATTTCATACATTCCTGCAAAGTTATATAGCAGCGTCACAGATTTAATCAATAATTCACACTTATTCAAACAATATGCACTGCATACTTTTTACAGTTAAATGGCCCTTCAACTAAAAATAGCAGTTTTAGCGGGTTTCAATTTGGACGTTTTTGTCATTTATGAAACCTTCCTTGAAGACACTTCCTGCTGTGGTTGAAATAAAGCTCAATGGCTTCGAATAAGAAGTCACGCGCCCACTAGTGGAACTTTCAGTTTTGTTTTATTTCAAAAAGGCCCTGATCTTCGACAGTTATTATATAACGCTCTCTCTCACCCTCTGGATGTCTGTGACAGCAGCCTGAGCTCTGCTTTCATCTCTGCAGGCTAGAATCACACGAGCCCCCCTTTTCGCCAGTTCCAGCGCGGTGGCTTTGCCGATACCAGTGTTTGCTCCTGCAATTAAACCAGCTCAAAATATCAATCTTCAGATCCATTCAGTTGCTTGTCAAGAAACGTTAGTGCACGAGTTTTGGCGTTGTGTAACACTTACAAGAAGCGTCAAATCTGCAAAAGCTGTTTTAAAACTGTCAAAAAAATAATAAGAGAGCATTATAATTATGCAGTAAAACCGAGCACATACCAGTCACGATCACGGTCTTTCCGTGTAGTTTGGCTGTACTTTTACATTTTGGCAGGTGCAACACCGTCGCGCACAGCAGCAGGTAAAACCCGACGAGTCCTCCGCAAATGAGCAGAACGGTAAGCATATTTAAACGATCGGAGCAATAACTGCTATATTTGCTTATGAAAGAGCTCCGTTTCCTCCAGACTGGGAACAAGACGACGTGTTGGAGCCAAACACGCCCTCTTGGATACACTCCATTCAGATTACAAAATCCGAGCACACAAAGCTATTATATTTAAAATTACACCCCTGTTGAGATGTTTTTATTCTCTCCCCTGACTGAAATGGTATTTAAATATTTGTTATATTTTCTGAGGACAAATATAAGTGCATCTACACATGCAAAATTCACCATCACGGTGCTGTGAAGAGGCTTCAGTTTTTAAAAGAATTTGAAACCATGTCCATGTTTCAAAATGTAAGGTATTTTGGACATTTCCAAATCCACAAGTCCAGGAACCTCTAGAGTGCAATAAAAAAAATATAGGGAGGAAAATATAAAATAACTAAAAAAGGAATTCAAAGAAATAAGATAGAAAATGTAAATACAATGGACTAAAATAACAAAAAATAAATAAATTTGGTATACAATAAAATGTATTCAAAATAACGTAATATAAACTAAATATTTTCTACATTTATATTCTGGGTCTTTATGAATGAAAAATTTAAATTAAAGGATGGTCCCTTTAAGTGTCAGCGGTGTCTAAAAAGACCAAAACCCATTGTTTAAGTCAGTCCTTCATTGTAAAAGTCTTTTTTTTTTTTTTTTTTTTTAAATAGCACCCCTTTTTTAAACCAATTGTATCGTTTGTATCATACACAAGTAAGGCAGGCATCTGATTTTTTAAAAACCCCTTAGACTAAAAATAAACAATAGTAATGTTAACTTTAGAAAACTATTAATCTAACAGAAGAGCAGATCAAGATTGAATCAGTAAGCATGACACATGAACACAAGCTAACTGGATTTCTAAAGCATGTTATTTAAAATCTGGTTTGTATTTACATAGTTTGACACAAGAACCTGGTGAAAACTAATTACAGAACCACATGAAACAGACATAAAAGGACTGAACAGCAACCAAATAGTGCACAACAGAAATGATACAAACTGGAGCACTTTTGCGCACTGACTCCTGTGGATCTCTGGCTATTCACATAGATACTTACACATATGTACACGAGTCCCTTCGCACATGTCTTGCTAAAGAAACACCAGGTCTTACTGCGCTCCAGAGAACATACATAAATAAAAGCATCCTTTTTTATGGCGGGAAAAAAAGAAAATGCATGTTTATATAAAAACTATTGTTACTGGCACAAAATAGAACATGTTTTGATTTTATTTTGTTTTACATGTGAAAACTGCTCATTGATTCTGAGCTTAGAGGATGATCAAAGTTTCCCTTTAAAAATGCAAGTTTTGCATCGAGACGAGAAAAAATGTGCAACCTGCCAAAAGAGTCTGAAAGAAACTAGAAAAAAGTCACCTCATGCAAGTGTATAAACAATTACATTGTTAAGAAATCGTTTACTGTACAAGTCGATGCTTTAAGGGTTAAGTTACAAGATTGGGTTGGAGTGGAGGAGGCATGGCCTTGCTCAGCTGCTCTCCCTGTTGGCCAGGTGTGGGAGTGAGGCTGCAGGTGGCGAGCTCCTCTTTAAGTGGTTTGTTGGCAAACTCGGTGATACTGAATATAAACTGCTGACATCCCAGTTTGACATGGCTTCCGTGGTGGAGGAGCGCAGTGCCTTCCCATCCCGCACCGCTGCCTCCAATCAAACTGGAGCCGCTGTTTTTACAGTTACAGGGAGTGATGGGAGCATCGTGGGACTGGCAGCTCATAACCCCGCCCTCTGTTACCGGAGCCACAGCCACCGCAGACTCCTCCTGCTCCTTTTTCCTGCAGCGTCCTACAAACACACTTGAGTTAATACTAAATCTTACCGAGTTGTCAGCTCATGTATTTTCTGAATGCATGTTAATGGCTATTTTAAATGATGAATTTTTGTATTTTCTTCTAGTCTGAGAAATAACTCACGGATGATGTTCTGCACTTTGGCAAGCAGGTTGCTGGGCGGACTCTGGTTCATCTTCTCAGAGAAGTCACAGGAATATAATACATTGTCGACGGTCGTCCCATGCTCGCTGTAGTTCAGCAGTTCATACTGCTTTGTATTCTGGAGGAGGAAAGGACAAATGTATGTATACGTAAATGACCTCATATGTGCTTAAAGCAAGTTAAATGGTAAAAATAGCATACCTCATCATAAAATATACAGGCATGTTTCCCTGAAACGTAGTTACAATGCCCGTAGTTTTTAAGGCACACGTCCATATCAGCACCTGCAATAAGAAAATATAATTTTACTGAACTCTGTAGGATGATGCATTTCCTGCAGCCACAGACTGATGACACAGACCTGTCCCGATGTACAGACTCCTGTAGCACATATTTACAGCCATTCCCTTTCCTGAGACCGAACACAACGAAGCTCTCGCCTGCACTTCCCTGTTTTGGCCTGAAACGAAACGTCAAGAGTTAATTCGCTGACGGTAAATAAAGAAACAAAACATAATGAATAATGAATCTCATACCTTCGCTGTGTTTCCTGTGAGTGGGTGACGCAGATGAAGGCGAACTGCTCTCGACAGGAGAGGTTTTCGATTCAAAGAGCTGCTGAATCCGCTGCCATGCTAAGAGCTTGATAAATTTCTCATCCAATGAGCCAAGCTCAACTTCTGCAATACAAACAGGGTTTCAGAACACTGACATCTTTTCAAGGGTTTTGTTTAATATAGTTTAAGTAATAATCCTAATATTAAAAACAAATTAATATATATAAAACACCATTTTCATCCAAATTGTGAAACATGCAGATGTATTCTATAAGTTTGGTAAGCATGTATGCGTTTCTATGAAAGAGCAGACTGATTTATGCTGCTTTATGTATAGCTATCAATTGTAATTATGACAGTGGTATGTTTATGATAGTTAATTTCCTCACTTAACTGTAGGGAGCGCCAAAGTCACAAAAATAGACCTGAAACTTGAAAACCAAACGATTACAAGATCTGAAACACACAAACCCACCTCCGCTGTTCTGCATGATGTCTTTTATTCGTCCAGAAAGCTCCAACATGTTAGGTTCTGTGCAAGAGAAAACATCACCACTGCCTGCCATCACAGCATCCCCATCTGATAAGAGTAAGCAGCCAATTAATATTTTTGAGGCGTCGCTGAAATAATCAAAACTAGAAAAGTAGATATTTACCACTGGACGGGGATGTAGATTTCTGACCTTTTGACCCAGTGTCTGAGGTGCTTTTCTGTGGTTTAACAGCATGTGCTCCTGAACATACAGTAGAGCCTGAGAGTTTTGCTGCTGCCGTGTCTGAAGCTGCTGTAGTTTTCTCATGGTGACATGAAGGAGTACTGGACTCAGATTTGACACACGCAGGAGGAGGTTCCTCAGTACCAATACAGGACTTTAAGCTGGCTCTCTCAGTCTTGATTTCCGTTTCAGCATTGGCATGTTTGGGTGGAGTGGTGTGTAAATGAGACATTTCAGGGTCAGTGGTGTTTTGTGGGGTTATATCAGGAGCCTGCATTCCATTGGACTGAACCGATCGGTCTACAGGGCCATTTGTGGTCTTACAGTTCTGACACAGTCCATCAGTACATGAGCTACAGGAAACTTTTGGAGCGATGTTCTGGCTGGCCGTTGAGGCGGCACTCTGGCAAGAGTCTCTGATTTTCAGATCAGTCTTTTCTGTGTGCTCTGAATCCCAAGGAGATGTTTGTCTGTTCCATAAATGCCTCATAATGCTGCATTGCAGCGAGATGACGTCTTTGAGCCACTACACCAAAGCATAACAAAAGAAACACTGGTTTAGAAACAATACTGAATTCAAAAGCAGAAGCAAACCGCAGGCAGCTTATATGCACCTGACACTGTTCGTCTTCACTGGCTGAGTGCTGTGAGACAAAAGATTCTGGAAGGCCAGTGCAGATCAGCTCCCCTTCACGGATTCCTGCTGTGGCCATCAGAGTAGGCGGGTTCTGGTATTGTGACTTTATGGCATCTGGAACCTGCGTTTAACCAAGTGATATTTCAATATCATCTTAAGTGTCCATCACTGGGGTCAAACGGTGAGTTTAAAAGAGCATGGATTACCTTAAAAGTCTTTCTGCTGTTGGCATGAGACGATCGATGTGTAGGAGGATGCTGCCGATGTATCCGCTGCAGGAAGTCAAGTTTGACGGCATGCTGGGATACGCGGTCCTGAAACTGGTCAAATAACTGGCAGCGGTTGCTGAGGGTCAAGCTTCTCTGGTTTAGCTGTAAGAAAAGGAGGGAAATTAATGGAAAGTTTGTAGGGTTTAAAAAAAAACATTGATAGATGGTTTCTGTTTTACACAAGCTTCCTTACTACTAGGTTCTGGATGTGGTTGGGACACATCCACCTTCCTGTGGGGAAGGCAGTGAGAGGCGGGTCCAAACAGTCCATGTGAAACAAGAGAGGGCAATAGTCGCACTGGATCAGTGGAGCCAATCGACAGCTCCTGAGAGAAAAGTACAACTATTAGTGTATAATATCCTAAAAAGGGTTCTATAAAAAATATTAACAACATAAAATATACATTTAAAATAAAAGCTTGTACCTGTTGCATGTGTAGCACACCTTCACCGGCAGTGGAACCAGTCCACAATGGTCTAGCTCATGTTGTGGACGTTTAATGTTCTTGGCTGTTAACTCGTCTTTTCGTCTCCTTTTGCTGGTGCCTGAAATGAAGAAAACAGATGCATTGAATCTCAGAATCAAAAAGAGTTTGCACTATTTAAAGTGAGACCATATAATCCTCTACCTGGAAGTGCGGTAGTGCAAGTGAGGTCATTTGGAAGCTGGAACTGCGTAGGGTTCCTTTGCATGGCAGCGGCGATTAGGAGGTCAAATGGTCTTTTGAGGGTTGTGATATTTGAGAGTTCAGGCTCAGAACCCTGGGCCTCATCCTCCACGTCCAGGAGGTCTTCCTCCATGTCGTTCTGCTCGGATGGTGTGGGCGTGTCTGTGGAAGAAGTGTTGGAGTTGGGGGTCGCAGGCCGGCTGCTGGGTCGTCTTTCCAAGAGTCGTACCTGAGCAACAGCGGCCCGAATCCCTGTGGCGGCCGACCCCACCGAAGGATCCAGGCGTAATGTCCCACATTCCTGCTCAGGCGCTGGAGAAGGCGTCTGCTTCCCCAGCTGCCGCTCCAACAGACCGTTAATTTGCTCCTTCTTCTGCTCTCTTTTCTGTTAAGAGACGATTCACAAACATCATGATCACAAGTCAAACTTAAGGACTGTTTCTTTCTTTCCTTTCTTTGTTTTTTTTAAATCTCCTACTGGCATAAGCAATAAAAATGTTGTAGAATTAAACCATAATGAATTTTCAAACACAGTAAATATATAATAAGATATAATAATATATAACAGGCAGGTGATTAGTGAAGGGTAAAAAAAAAAGAAGAAGTTTTTCTCTCATTCATTATGACTATACAATAATAAAATAATAACAAGGCAATTATGGTCAAGTTATAAAAATTAAATATTACTATTATTTTAATAATTTTAATGTAAAATTAAAAAAGACTTTAATAACAATACTTTTACAGAGCAACAGTACAATACTAAATATTTGTGCAAGTTTCTTTGCTTTCAAGTGTTTTTATTTAGTCAGAAAACTGCATGGAGATTATAAAGTATTCTCATCTAAAATTTGCAAAGATAAAAAAATCTGAAACAAGTTTAAAACTATGCATAGCATGAGTGGTTGTTTTATAGCAGGACACCAACCTTCTTGCGAACAGAGCAGCGATGACACATCCAGTCACCAGGGGGCAACATTTCTCTGCTCAATGGCGGGTTACTGAGGAAATGTAAACAAAGTCAGAGGTAAAACTACAGGCTTCATTTAGCACAGAGCAAACATACAGTTATAGTATGTATAGCCATTCAATACAACAATACAGCAGACCAGCTTTACACTTTAGCCTGATTTGAGTGTAAAAAAGAAAAAAAAAACAATATGGTACTGTAATTTCAGCAGTTCCTAAAACCATCCCCAAATTAAACACCTATACAAAAGATGATTTAAAAGAGGCTACTTTAAATAAACTCTCTCTACCATGCTGGCATGAAGAAGGTAAATCAATACCCCCCTCTCTGTAAGAAAGGAGTCGGTTTTCTAATGCACTGCACATGCGCAAAAATATAAAAACACTTTTTAAACACTTCTGTTCTACTGTTGGTAGAATCTGTAATGAAGCCTAAAAGCATCAGGCTCTCAGATTGTATATTACTTCAACAATTAAAAACACTTCAAATAAAACCCTGTTCTAACTACATAACTGCCCACAGTTCTTTCAGATACCCGATTCATCTACCAAAAACCCCTTTAAGAGATCTTGCTTAGGAAGTTTCTTTTTGAAGCACATCCGATCAATACCAGAAACTCTGGAACTACTACACAAATGAAGGCCAGTGTGGCAGATTTCCAGTGGCCTCCAGTGGGCCACGCAGCACCAGCTGCATGTGTTTCTCCTCAAACACACATGGAATCATTTCACCTTTCAAAACAGACAGAAAAAAACAAAAAAAAAAAACGGAGGGGAAATCGAAATTCAAACATCCTCCACTGCAGCTGAATGACTGACTACGGCATAAAGTGAGTTTAGTCGGGTTTACAGTAAAACAGAAATAGTGACAGATCTTCTCTTTTAAATTGTGACATACATTCGCATGTAACAGACTACCACATAAGAAAAAAAAGGTTTTATGCATTAGTTGTTGACTGGATTTTAAGATGTGGACATTGCACTCAAAAATAAAGGTAGGTGAGTGTTAAAGCCTGCAGGGGCAAAGTTTACCTGAAAGCCATGCATACATCAAACATGCACGGATAAATTGTTTACAATAAAATCTATAACATGCATTTAGAAAAAAAAAAAAACGGGGAATTTTCATTTCATACTGACGTTAATAAACAAAGCCGATCAAAGATGCGCAAACATCTGACAAACTGACTCGGATGATGAAGGAAAACCCATCTCGTAACTCTCCATAGTGGAGACGTGATTGTGGCTTTCAGATGTCCATGGTTAATGATTATTTATCAGATTCCTGCTAGAGCTTTTCCCTGCTCATGCAAAAAACATCAGGCAGCATATATAAATAAACTCCAACAGCCACGATGTTCCATCTGGAGACGCAAGAAGAAACATCAGCCAAATCTAATGCATGTGCCCCAACTAAGCAAGCATTGCAGTCCTGGTCCTGGGCCCAGTTTTGTCCAAGCTCCAGCATAACACGCACCAGCACTGTAGATGGAAGGCAGCGGGGCAGTGATCACAACACAGTAGGTCCCCTCCTTCCCGACAGCTGTCGCAGGTATCGTGATTGGTGGCCCTGCCAGCTCTCCTGGTGCTCCTGTCCGGCTTCCTGGTCCGCTTCTCTCCATCTTCAGACTTGGGTGGCGCCAGCAGGGTCTGGATTTGCTGCAAGAGAGATTCAGAAACTCATTACTGAAACATCTGCCTGCGTCTTACATCACATCAGCCGCACGAGCCATTATTGGGCCGTGACCGTGAGCGCGCGCGCGCCCGTGTGAAGGAAGCCTATGGAATGGATGACATTAGCGAGCGAGAGCGGGTTAGCGGCGGCACTGACAATGTTAACCGGACAGTGAATAGAGGAATAAACGAGTGCACGAGCGTTTTTGTCTTACCTCCATCAGCCCACCGGAGGTATCCAGATCGTACACGATCGTCGGGGTCTCCATTTTCCCCCACATCAACACCAGCCCCAACTGGTTCCGTCTCTCTCAGCCGCTACGTTACGCCCCGGCTCCCGTCAGATGAAGAACGTCTGACCTCCAAACAGCCGTGGGATTCCCGCCCGTGTCTGTTGTGGCTCCGCGCGGGCTCTCCGTTAATCGAGCAGGCGCGCGGAGGCCTCTATCCCCGGTGCTGTGCGAGACTCCGGCCCGGCAAGAGAAGAAATAATAAAGACACAGAAATTATCATTAAGTCCATGTTGGAAAGACGTCAACCATGAAGCCCCTCGAAGAACAAATCTTCCGAGGAACTGGCAGCGGCGAAAACCTGGCGTTTTTCTACCGGTGAAAGAACGACTTAACGGCGGAGCGTCTCTGTTGTGATGAAGGAACGCTCGCGCTAACTGACGCACAAACCTGTGTGCGCATGCGTCGCCCCGTCAGTACTGTCGAGAATCCAATTCATTTAGAGAATCGGTTCGCTTTAGTGAACAGTTTCACAAGAATCAATTTACTGATTTGCCATAGGTGATGGTTGTGAAATAAACAATTAACATTTATTTATTCAGGTATGTATTAATTCACTTTAAATAAATATGTATATGATAAATATTTTAAGTACTGTTCGGAATGACTTTCTATTGTTTGTGGTTTTCACATGTTTTTGGGACGGTTTACCAAAATTAAAATGTATTCACCTTCCAAACTTTTGGCAACACAATGTTCGGCCTCAGTCACTATTCACTTGCATGTATTATTTCTATATAATGAAAGCGAACGGTGTTTTGGAGTTTTATGTAGAGTATCCATTGTTTACAATCGAGTGGTTTACAAACGATTTGCGAATCGGTTCGAATGAATCTTTATAAGGAGCCGATTCAGAACAAAGATTCGTTCGCGGTCGGGCATCACTACCCGTAAACAGTGGAGCCATCTTGCTCTTTTCCTGCTTCTTAATAAAAGCTATCTGTCGATGTATTCATATTGGGAACCGTCAGTATATCCTTTTTGTGGGTGTGAGAAACGTTTTTAATAGATCAACTGGCGAGGGTTAAAAAGCAGATGCTGCTATCCGGTTTGTTTACGTGTTCGAGCCTCTTTGTATTGTAAGGACATTTCTAGACTCTGATTGGTCCGTTTTGTCACCGGCGTGAACCAATGTGTGAAACGGAAGATTTGAAACAATTTCAGGATGATGGTTTTGCAGTGGACTAATGTTAAAATCTCCATTGAGCACTGAACAATGGCGGGTAAACAATTATTAATTAATTTATTATATCATATATGCTATATATTTAGCATATATGTGTATTCGGATTAATGTACATGTAATAAATTTAACATTCAGAATAACTGAGCGTCCAATATGCAATATTTAGAACAAATGATAATATAATCAATTCTATTGAAAGAAAAATGTATTTTACTGTAATAAAATCAGAATAAAACATAAATCGGCAGTAGAATGACTGAAAGATAATGCTGTGATCCTGTTCAGTAAATAGCTGCAGGCTTATTTAAATTAAAACAGCAATAGACTATGATGCATAATAATTACACAACACCATAACGTAGTTTTAGACCATTTATTTACAAAGTGTTCTGCAAATAAGCCCCCATGCAGCGACAGTTATACAAGACATAGAGATTGGCTTTAACACCATTATGAGTTCAACTGGAACTCAAGACTCTTAGCCACTCTCCCGACTCTCTTAGGTTTTGCTGCACGTGGTGCAAACAGCTTCCACCTCTGTGGTTCCCCAATGTGAAACAAAGAATCCAGTGCAGTCTCATATAGTCCAGCCTCAAGGTGTGAGCCTTGGGGAGTTTCACCAGACAAAAAAAAAAAAAGTACAACACAAACCTCAGGCTCTGATGTGCTACAGAAATAACACCCTATTGTCCACCATGTGCTGGCAGAGGTCTTGGAGAAAAATACATTTACAGGAGCCCAGCAGAAAAAAGGAGAGGTGCCAAAAGAAAGACAGGTGAATTTTACATACACACCTCGTATTGCCTTGCATCCTGAAAAGATAAACAAATCAGATTTCAGTACAGTACAGTTGTTCCGCTTTGTTGTAACCTTCAAAGTCTTTATTCAGATTCCACTTCAATACAGCTGGTGATCAAGTTGTACTTAAAACGAAACAAAAAATAATAATTAAAAAATATATTAAATAAATAAATAAAATAACACATTTAATTATTCTTTGTTCAAAAGCTTGAGGTAATTTTTTTTATACATTTTTGAAAGAAGTCTCATGTTCACCAAGGCTGCTTTTATTTGATCAAAAATACAGAGCTGATTATAAAGTAATACAATTTAAAATAGCGGTTATCTTTTTACGTGTATTTTAAAATGTAATGTATTTCTTTATTTATTTGTATTTTTTAGCAATGTGCTGCTTAATGTATTTGTGGAAACATGCATTTTTGTAACATTGCAATTTTCTGTTACTTTTGATCTGTTGAATGCATCCTTGTTGAGGAGCGTTACTTCTTTCAAATAAAAAAACATCATCATTTTTGAATGGTAGTGTAGCTTATAAAAGTATACCGTGCAAGTTAATTCAGGAGCTTCATTAACATTTTAGAGGAAACTTACAAAAACATGAAACACAAATGATGAACGTGTGAACATAAATGACACGAGTACTGTCAGATATAACTAAACATTAATAACTGTTTGATCACTTAAGTGAAACTTGGATAGTTTTACACATTCAACAGATATCAACGACTTGGTAACTTGATGATTTGGAAATAATTTTTTGGTTAATATGAGATACTCGAATATTAGTAAGAACATCCAACTACATAAAGAGGGTAGACTGACACACACACACCATCTGCTGAGTTCTAGATATTGATGACCCACAGCCTCGAGCCTAAATGGGTTTTTACATCTAAAATGAAGGTTTTAATGAGGGACCTGGAGTCTTTTCTTCTCCACTGCAACCTGACATATTTTATTAACCCTTTGTAAGCTATAAACTTGAAATATTAAAACAAAAAAGACATTAAATAAACTTCTTAAGATACATTTCTGTAGATTTTATGTTACATTAAGCACTAAATTGTGAAGATAGTTTTATTGCATATGTTGTCCTTTAGTAGTGCTATTACACGGTACTGATATAGCTCCTTACAGTATAAAATAAAATAAAATAAAAACATATTTCTCTGTTTCTCACAATTGTTTTCTCCAGACCAATGTCATAAATGACAGGTGGAATGACAAATGGCAGGTGAGGTTGATCAGGACAGGACGACGGTGTTGTGAGAGCCCACGTCTCTGAGGTTCATGGGATCCATACTTACTCCCGTCTCATACACAGGGTTGTCAAACGCAGATTCTTCTGTCATGTTGTCATACGGTGGAGATGACGACCCGGGAAGCTGAAAAGTCTTGCTTTGAGCTCTGGAGAGACAAAGAAAATAACCTTATTAAGCTAAAACAAACCTAAACAGTAAGCACCTGTTCCCTGCCCTTGAAACTTACATTGAGATGCAGAGGAAAACCACCAACAGGAGCATCAGCACAACAGCTACAGGAATCAGAACTGCGATGGCGATGTTGACGCCCTCCACGTCAAACTCTGAATCAGCAGCTGTAATGTGGACATTTTATGGTACATTTAAAAAAAAAAAGTATTTAGGAATTAGGATGTTTTGATCAAAATGAAAATATTGTCACCGTTCAATCTGTGTTCCTCGCTGTTTCTTGACGAAGCTGAAAAAGACCAGTCACTCTTGTGAGGCACTTGAATCATTAAAGGAACACCACTTATTTTTTTGAAAATAAGCTCATTTTCCAACTACCCTAAAGTTAAATAGATAGGTTTTACAGTTTTTGAATCCATTCAGCTGATCTAAAACCACTTTTAGCTGCAGCTTAGCGTAGATAATTGAATCTGGTTAGACCATTAGCATCATGCTCAAAAATGGCCTGGGTTAGATATTTTACATATTTAAAACTTTAGTCTTCTGTAGTTAAATCGTGTAATAAGACCGAATGAAAATGGAAAGATGTGATTGATGGTTATGCAGAACCATTTATTTTCATGGTCTAAATCATTTTTCTTGATCTATGCTAAACTACAGCTAAAAGTGTTACTGCCACAGATCGGCTGAATGGATTGGAAAGCTTCAAAACTCAACTGTTTAACTCTTGGGGAGTTGAAAAATGAGCCTATTTTAATTTATTAATTAATTTATTTAATGTTTTAAATGTTGCGATCCTTTAAACAGGCATATGCCGCTTGAAAAGAAAGCAGTTTTAACCTCTGCACATAGGGGGCGCTCCGCTCCATTGAGAGGGATGTCCAGGAAGACAGTGGATTGTGGATTCACCCTGAAGCACGTAACCTGTTCGGCAGGTGAAGCTCAGAGTCTCTCCTGCCTGGAAGAATGCTTTCTCTAAACTCTGAATGGCCGTGGAAGGGGCTCCAGGATTACTGCAGGGTTCATATCTTTCAGCTACAGAAAAAAACACAGATTTCAGTCTGCTGCATGTGCCGGGATGCAGTGGTCCACTAGATGGCAGTAGAGTCTCAAGTATAGGGTTGCTTTTCTTGTAATGCTGAGAAATAAATGCAACAGCACAGATGTTTTACCACTTACGGACACATTTGGGCAGTCTTTCACTCCACTTTGGTTCTGCAGTATCTCTGCTGTAGCAGGTGAGCACCCCTGAGCCAGAAAGTGAGTAACCTTTGTTGCAAATGTACTCCACGGATGATCCCACGGTGAAACGAGAGCCGGTGATCAGTCTACGGCCGTTGTCTACTAGTCCCGGCTCCTCACATGACATAACTAGGCAAATATCAAAAATAAAATCTAATGAAAAACAATAACAACACAGAAAGCTTTACATTTTCTCAACACACAAAAAAACAAAGAATTATGGAATAAGAAATTAGTAAATAAGAAAATTAATTAAATAGTGTTTGACAACACAAATATGAATATTATGTCTGTTAATTTAAATACTTGAAAGGAAGGGATTTGTGAAGAGGTTTTGGCTACTTTGAATTTTGAATGGGAAGTCTTAATTATTATTATATATCCTCAACCTAACAAATCGCCATTGGTAAACCCACATTTTTACAGTTTACAGACTTCTCATCTATCATGACCGGGAGATTATTAATTGTACTAACCTTAATTTACTAGTCGGTGGCAGTCGACCTGGTTTTAAATTTATGCAGTCATTATCAGTATGTTAATTAAGCTCTCTTAGTGTGACTTAAGCGCTAATGATCTGCCGTGACCTTTAAGAGTGATATTAGCTCTTACTTTTTTCACAGATGGGGACGTCTCCACTCCATGTCAAATCCCACTGGCACATCAGGATCTCTGAGCCCTGCAGACGGAATCCTGGGTAACACTGGTAGGTAATAACGGTGCCGTGGGTCAGGTCGGGATGAGATGTGCTCTTCCATCCATTAGAGATTTCTGGCAGCTCTGCGCATGTGTCATTACGTGGCACTTCTAGTATTCGGATGGTGGAAGGAGAAAACAGTCTTGGGATTTTTCTATTTTTACCATTAGGTATTGAATGTAAATAACGCTGCTGTGAGAAAACAGTTGCCCATCTAAGTTTTTGCCAATAATGGGCACTGCCAAACAGGTTGGCACCTCTACTGCTACTGCTTGTTCAGACACAGGGGGACCATCACTGCCCAAACATGATTCATTTAGGAAAATACAAGCTCTGGCTCAACAGACATGTCAGTAACTGATATTTAATATACTATATTGTAAAATAACAAGCAAGAATGGTAAGATCAGCTCATTCCCATAATGCCACCTACCAAAGAAATGCACTACAAAGCCATTGTTGTATCCGTAGACGTTAGAAGCTGGATCAGATTGAAACTGAATGGTCACATCGGCTGTAGAGGTGTAGAGTCTAAATCGAGGAAGAAAACCACTGTACTGGCCCAGGATGTTGGCTGTGAGGTCATCACCGTCATAAAAGGTCAGCAGGTCATTCTTCCCCAGACGAATACTAATAAAATAACACATATGAATGCACATCATTAATGTAGCTCATGTGTTTTAAAGCAAAAGAAGCATAAATGAAGACTTGAAAAATAATTATTTTTTTAGGTGAACTATCCCTTTAATTAAGAAGAATGGCGGCATTCTAACAAGAATCTGTCACACCACCAGCCACATTTTTTCCCAGCTGGTTTGCTGACGTCTTTCTGCAATTCATCTTCATTTCCAAAGCAACATGAGTAATGCAAGAGGAAAACAAATTACACAGCCTAGGCAGAATTTTTCACAACAGTATCCACGCTGAGAATCAATCATGTTTTCCATTCTGTCATGCTAAATGGCAATAAAGGCCAGTGTTTAGATTCCCTCATCTATCGGGAGGCTGCGTTTACCTCTTCAATGGGGAAGTGACATTTCGCAAAGAAATGAGATTTATTTAGTGTAATGTTGGAAAGCAGAGAGGCAGAGCCCTCAGGACGTCACACAGCTGTCAGCCCTTCGGATTCTGTTGTTTGGGAAGGTCATAGATGACCTGTGTTAATATTCAAAGCCTTACAAAAGACAGGGGTACAACAAGGGTTTACAGAGTTAAATAATCATGATCAGTTGAGATGGGCTGTGTTTTTCGTCTTCTTCCACTGAACAGGCTCATTGTTAGATACTTCCAGGTTTGTGTGTGTGTGTTTTAGGGTGAGTTTGGAAGATAGGGTTGTGCAGAAGCCAGTAAAGCCGAGCTAATGATGCATGTTGGGACCCAGAGGCTCTGGGTGAAGAGATAATGTCAAACTGAGCCTTAGGGAGATGCTATGACTAGTGGACCTTTGGTTTCTAAAAAGAACAGAATGTCAGAGCAATAAAAAGCCCTTTTAATTTTATCCTATTATTTTCTTATTAATAATAAATCAAATAGAGTACGCTGCTTTTAAACCACATTCTCGTGTTCAAAACCTTCAGTGTCTAACTAAACATTATGAGATACGTCTCATGAGATTATGCCAAACCTACCAATCATAGATGAACCTCCTTACTCCTAGTAGCTCTTAAAACTCAACCATCCAATCCAAAAACTACTTATACTGTACTAAAACCCAATGATAAGTTAACAAATGAATCCATAACACTACAATCCATAAACTAGTCACTAACGACTCCATAAAACCCATCCATATAATTCCAAAAAACATTTTGTTCCACCCTAATCCTCCATCATTAATACTACAAAAAACACCTATATCTCTCAAAACCTATACTACCCAACACCAATTCATGCCACTTTAATTCTCACTCAAGACCACCACAAAAAACTTCACAAAACCCACCAGTTTGGATTCAAACTGTCCACTAATAAACCACAAATCTACCAATCACTGCAGAAATACTATCCATTCCATCCAAAACCAATACATACCACCGTAATCCACCAATAATTACACAAAACCATCCATATTACTCCAAACCTATGCTATCCAAACTAATCCATACTAACATTTCCAGTCATACCATCACAAAACCTATCCATATCAATACAAAATGTAACATAATCAATCCACAATTCATAATCCTAATCCCCACTCCTACCACCAAAACCCATCCATCTAACTCTGAACCTACCCATACCATCCAAAAACCAATTCATATAACCCTAATCCCCTCTTAGTCCACCAATAACACCACAAAACCCAACTATATCAATTTAAACTTACCTACACCAAACAATACCCTCCTATTACCAAACCACACAACTCCAGTCCAAACTCATAACTCATAATTCCCCCAAATCCACCAATCTTTGTGGGTTTCTGCTTAAAACTCTATAAAGAAGGATTTGCCTTTATGTTTCCCTCAGATCTTTTGTACTTATGAAAGAAGTCTCAATACAATAGAGTGCACATCCCATAATGGGCCACTGAGATGCTGAAGAAGCTCTATTGCCTGGAAGTAACATGCAGGTGTGACCCCTGTCCAGGTGTTCAGCCTGGCACCTGTATGTGGGCCCATTAGCGCTGAGTGTTAATGAGTCCGTGGGTGGCCTCCATGTCTGTGCTAAATCAATTAATCAGCTTTCATTACACACACTGTGTTTCTCTCTAATTGGAAGGTGGTGAACTGTACCGAATGCTAATAGAGAAGTGAAAGCATTCTTATTAGACGAGAAAAGCAACACAAACGCTTAGCAACACAAAGACAGTCCTGAAATATAACCATCTATGCTTTCTGTCCACACGCACACATAGAGGTTCAGATACTCACACCTGGACATCCAGCATAAATCTCTTGTCCTCCTCCACATGTAGACCCCAGATACAATCCTGGCCTTTGTCATACGCTTCAGGCCAATTTGGAGAAAGCACCACTCCTGCTGAATCTGTTATTTCTCCACTGCACACCGCTGTAAAACAAACAAAGGGTGCGTTCACATCCTCCTGGGAATTTTGTATTAATGATTTGGGAAGTCCTAATTATTAAGAAATTAATAGAAACTGTGAAATGGGTGTGTTTTTACTTTCTATGTTTCTATTAAATTTGTAAAAGTGCTATAAGTTTAATCGTTATATATAATAATTGTACACTACTATGAATATTTTATACATATAAATTAAATAGCATTCATGTGCGTTTACCTTGTAAATACATTCTTTAAATCTGTGACTTGAGTGTACAAAAATTTAAAAGGGATCGAAAGGTTAAATTTCCATTTAATTTAAAGAGATACTTCCCTAAAAATGTTCATTTCTGCTATCATTTACACATGCTGTAAACCTATATGACTTTAAATATTTTAGCTGAATGACTTTCATCATAAAGACAGAAAAAAAAATAGTATTTTGTATGTCCAAAAGAAGAAGCTTGGAATGATATGAGGGTGAGTAAATCAACAGGACCTTGGGGTCTATATGACCCCCGACCACCTTTTCCTTAACGAAAAAAAGTGTTTCCCTTCATCTCAATGGAATAAAATTTAGTGACTTTTCATCATTTCCCATCTATATTTACATAAAAAAAACTTGATTTGGTCTTTCTGAAGGTATGTAATTATTTTTTTTACAATTGAAAATGAATGGGAAATGCAATAAAAAGCGTTTTTTTTTTCATTCGTCAAAATAAAAAAACCACTAAACCCAGCATAAAACTGAAAATTTTTACATATTATTTGTATCATTAAAAATGTATTTATTTTTCATGGTTACATTGAAAATCCTTGACAGAAAGACCCTATCAGTAAACAAGAAATAAGGGACTTATAAGGGTTAAAGAAACCAGTCATTTGGATTTCATGCTTAATTCAAATGGCAGGTTAAAAACAAAAAAATAATTACACCACACACACAAAATCACCTCTGCAGGCTGGTTCTGTCTCATTCCACTGTGGATTTTCATAATTTACGCACTCTAAAATAACAGCACCCTGCTCCAGTGTATAACCAGGCTCGCAGGTGAACTCCACCACAGAACCAACTCCAAAAGCAGGATCACTTGTGGAGAAATTTCCATACTTCACAAACGGCTCGTAACAGCTGCCCTGAGCAAATGCTGTAGAAAAATAAAACATTTATACAATATAACAAACACAACATAACAACAGTGCTCATTATTTATGTTTTTCTTTCTCAAAAACAGTATTTTTATGTTTTGATTAGCGACCTACACTCCAGTCAAGCCACTCATTATATCAGTTCTTGCATTTTCTAGCAATCTAGCATTTATAGCATTGTTTCAGTTGAATGCTGTTTGTCAGAAGTCCTTGGTCACGGTGAACCTGTAATTCTATAAATATACCTAGTAATCGTTTGTCTCTAGGTAACATCTGTTATATCTGGCCCTCTCTGTTCTTCTTCATCTGCCGTAACCAATTTGTTTAGACCTTATAGAGACCTAATGAGAGGCAGAAGTGAACAAGCTCTTTTGGTAAATTACTGAAAGCAAGAATAAGTCATGTTCGGGAAATACATGTACCTTCATATCGGATGGCAGTGCCAGTGCATGTGCCCATCTCGTCACTGGTGAATTCCACAAAAAGATGCCTGTCAGTGCTGGTGACCCCCTCAGTGGGCAGATACTCGACTGCATACGAGTCATACAGGGGTGGAGAGTCAATGTTACTCCCATCCTTTATGAGGAGCCTGGAAACAAACAAGCGGATGTCAGCTAAAGAGTAATTGTGTAATCAGATCGAGATTATGTGATCAAAAATGTATAATTTTTTTTATATAAAATAAGAGACTTCTAATTCAGTATATTTTAAGATGTGATTTATTTCTGCGACTGCAAAGCTGAATTATTATCAGCCTTCAGTGTCACATTATCCTTCAGAAATCATTATAATATGCTAATTTAGTGCTCAAGAAACATTTCTTATCATTATCATTTTTGATAATTACGTAAACAATACTTCAAGTAAAGAAATTGAAAAAAGCACATGCCTGTCATCATCCTCAGCCAGTGCCACTTTCTCAAAGTGAACATGGAGCCGCTGGCCCTCAGGGGCCTCCAGTACCCAGTGACATGTCAGATTGTTGCTGTAATTTCCTGGAAACCCCGGAGAGATGATACGACCCTGAGTGGCATTTTTCATCATCCCCCCACAAGAAACTAAGCATGAAAGACAAAAGAAAAGAAACTGCTTTGATTTGCTGCAATCAGTTCCCTTAATTCTCTTTATGCATGGCATAGATTTCCAACAGGCTGCCAAAAACTAATGAGACTGAAAAAAAGGAATAACACGGGTCTATTTAAATGCAGCTACATCACAAGCCTTAATTTTGGATGTGTAGCAATTTTGAATCAGTACATACAGATGTAGTTTTAATTTGTCCTCTTATACCTTGACACCTGGGCTCTCTGCCACTCCAGTAGGGTGTGGTGCCATTTCGACAAGTAAGAGAGGAGGGGCCCTGGAGCTGATAGCCAATCAGACAGGAGAAGTAGGCCACGCCCCCCACCTGAAGACCAGTGATTGATACTTCCCCATTTTCGGGGGCCAGTGGGGATTCACAACTCAGAGCAAAGGCTTAAGAAAAAAAGAAAAAAAAGAAAGAAACAGAAATGTATGACATTATTGACTGCATGAAAAATTTATTTGAAAATAAATGTCATTTTTGGTATTCTGTTTGGTAATGCTTGTGGCATTGAAATAAGACATACAATACGCTTAAGACAGCCATTAAATACAAAAAAACTATCAAAATTAAGTTAAACTTAAGTTAATTTTTTTTCATTTTTTAGAAAACATATATATGCATATGATATATATGTCATTTCTCCTCTCAAGTAAATGTGAGTTGATTTAAGAATTTATTAGATATTCAAAATAGAAAATAAGACTAATTTAAGTATATATAAGGTGGCTAAATTTGTTTGATAGAAATAAGCAGACACTGAAAAAATGGCTGTCACAATATGAGCAGAGTTCTGTGACCTTTGACCTATAATTGAGCAGCAACATTCAATGGCACTTCTATCTGAACCAAGTTACAGTGCATTTAAAGCACATTTTAGCGCTATTTGCACTCCCTGAGAACTTTGATCTTAGCGCTGGTAGTGCAGTTGAGCCACAGGAACACAGAGCGGAGCAAACAGACCACAAGCAGATGCTTTAATCTGACCCAGACTCCTTTATCTGTCACAAAACCGATCAGGTGCTGGTTAAAAGTGTGGAAGCAACATTTATTGTCCATCTGATCTCACCAGCTGTGAATAACTGGCCCCCTTTTCTCTGTTTCCATGGTGATTAATGTTCCATAATGCCTAGTTGTTTAGTTACTATTACTAATAGTGACTCAGTTCAAGCACAGCAGGGCAGATTCACTGCTTGGGGTTACGACCAACAGATGCCAGGGCTTTATATAACACTAATCCAATCTGTCTATCAGCGGAAAAAGAGCCACTGACAGACGTTTCTATATAATGGAAAGGGAGTTAAAATGGCAGAAGAAAAACGTTTCAGGGTTACCTGAGAGTCTAAAAAAAGAAACTTAATGCATGATTAATATGAGTGGAAAAGTATGTAATGAAAATTTGTGAAAACAAAGTCTGAAGAGATCTTAAATGCTATTGTTATATATACTTCATTAAAAACAAATTAAATGCCACATTTGAGACATTTTAAATGTAATAATATCTGAACATTTAACAATAACTTTAAAAATTTGCAAAACTGGCTTGATATTAGATAAAACTGAGGCTTTTGCTTTGAAATTGTTTCATTCAGCTAGATGTTATGAGTAAATCACTAGCCGAAGAGCATCATATCACAGGAAGGTCATCATATGCTGAATGGTTCATTAATTTGACTGCCTTTGTGAGTGTCAGCTCAACAAGCTTTTGGCCAGCAACTTCACCTCTGATGGCTGCCAAACCCAGAGAATACGTATATACGGTAGTAGACATATCAATGTGTCCTATGGTGTGACAGAAAAATGTAAAAAACTCTTAACACTAAAGATAAACCACTCTCATGCTATTTGTAGCTCTGAGAATGAACATACATTTTTGTCATGTTATTTGTAAGTTTCTTTTTCTTTTTTTGCTATTTCACACCTTAGGACGATTTTTTTGTTAACTCCCTATATATATGTATACTGTATACAGTACTGTGCAAAAGTCTTAGGCCACTAGTATTTTCACCAACAAAAAATGGTTATAAGTGGGTTATTTCTATCTTTTGATTCCAGACAGACTGATGATGATCGGATCAGATCTCTGTGTGGAGCACTGGCTGTTGTCTGACTCCTTGTGCAGATAATAATCTCACTGCATTATTATTACAATTAATGACAAAAATAATGTTTGGAAATCTAAACAGATATTTCCAATTGACACACTACCACAAAAAATAGAAATAACCGACTTAAAACCCTTTTTTGTTGGTGAAAAAACTAGGGGCTTAAGACTTATATATATATTTAAAGTACTGTGTAAAAGTCTTAAGCCCCTAGTATTTTCACCAATTCCTA
>JAUCMT010000061.1:200217-215465 GCA_032357475.1 Enteromius thamalakanensis
CATTTTTTTTTTGTGAAAATACTAGGGGCTTATGGCTTTTACACAGTACTATATATATATATATATATATATATATATATATATATACAATTAAACACTGTACTTTTGAACTATTCTTCAAAGAGTCCTGAAAACTGTATCAACAGTTATTTGTAACTGCATTCTCTCTGAGTGAGGTGTCTGCCTAAAAATAAACATGTATTAGGACATTTCTTTGCCCATGTAGACACACACACACACACACACACAGGCAAAACAGACAGATGCTGTCTGTCTCCTCTGGAAAACAACCTCAACATGTTTACACTGAGGAGTACCATCAGTATCAAACGCCTCAAGGACTTTTGCATAAGAGATGATGTTTTATTCCTGTGGCTTATTTCCAACATATTATCATTTGTTTATAGTTCTGTAGGCCAGATATAAGAATCGTATAGCAAATTAATTGTTAAGGCAAATAATTTAAATTATTAGCACAAAACTGTGAGATGATACCTCTATACCGCAAAAGTAATAACCCAGGGTGAGTGGGCCATTCACTGCTGAACTGCACTGAGATCTGGTTACTAGAGCTCTGCAGCACCAGACCTCTGGATAACATGGAGTTGTTGGCCAGAATTGAGGCCATGGGTCCGCCTAGATCCTCTAGAACTGCCTCCATCCCATCATCCAAACTCGCGTTCAGCACCTGCAGCACAAGGGCAGAACCAGATCAAAAGGCTGGGATATTCCAGATTTACATGATTGCATCTGTGTAGATATCTATTAGGATCGACTCAACTGAAATTGCGTTGTGGGTACAATTCGGTGGGTCCAGAACATGAAAGTGTGTGTGGAGGTTCTTCTGATCTGTTTTGTTGCATGTGTCTCTGAGATAAGCATATTGAACAGCTTTGTGTGAAGTGTTGAGCTGCCCCGGCTGTTTCAGAGCTGGAACTGATACACACTGATATGCTTTTTCTGCTGTGAGAGCAGCACAGGTGCTACACAGTTTTCTTGTTGCATTACAGATATTAACTCATGTAACGCCAACTGAGAATGTGTACTGAGCATACTTTGGGAAATTAGATAACTGGAGAGAATAGCATATGTCCCTTAGCCGTTTTTTGGAAATGTTAACAGAACAAATAGGGCGGAAAAAAACGAAAACCCAGACATTTATTTAAAAGACATTTATAGGCTACAGATTAAATAAAAATATGGAATAAATAAATGTTTAAAATGTTTAACTGATTCACTCTCTCACTGACTTTGGTTGATTAAATAATTCAAATACGATTCAGGAACCGGTCACGCTGTATGATTCACTACAAAGAATCGACTCATAAGAGTCATGAATTAATTAAAGTAATAATTTATCCTACTACAGCCATATAGCCTATACATACATATATATATATACACAGCGGTCGCGCTATATGTTTTTTGAACCACTTAAACGAATCAGTTCAACATAAGAGATTCATTCATTCGGGAATTGGAGTCATTCGTTCTGGAATCAAACCCCGATGGTCTCGCGGCATTCTCGCATGTTTTGATACTTTTTGTAACGGCGTTGCTGAGGCAGTAGTAATATAGCATTTAAAAAATAAGGCACGTTTGAGGACCGTTAATCGAACCTAATGTAATTCATTCGGTCCCTGTATTTTTCCTAATGACGACGAATAGCAGGTAATTTGGCACTAGCGACAAAACGCTATTCTGTTTTATCTTCACTGCTTTTAAGCTTGTCACAGTACAGCAACACAAAACGGTATAGAAGTCAATTTAAAGAGACATGGTGGTAGCTAGCTTAAAAGTAGGTAATGCTAGACTTAGAGTTTACTCAGACCTTCTTTGCTTATAAATAAAGCCACGTGAAATAATCATTTGTCAGAGGTTGAAGGAGCTGATGACCTGCGCAGAAAATCGCATAGATTTGAATACATGCATGATAAATTTAGCTTCATATTCCCAATGCCTTTGCTTTTGTCTTTCCCTTGTGGTTTGCCATTTTCACACGCTGAGAGGTATAACCATCCCTGGCACTCTTTTGCTTTACATCTCTCTGCATTTTATGACACATACTGGAGCCAAGGTGAGTTAATATCAGCTGACAGCAACTTCTCAAACGGAGACCTTGATGGAAAAACTCATTTCAGATGTGGTGCCAAGACCCTGAAACTCTCCTCGGGTTGTGAGAGTGACTCCTTTCTGTGAATATTAGCTAATTTGCTCAGCAATTCAAAACTCAAGTGGCAACTGAACAAGCACAAAGACCTTAATGTGGCATCAGATGTTCGGTTGATGCTCCCTGACCCCTTGAGCTGGGTAGGGTTAGCAAGGCGGTGTGTATGGAATAATATTAGCGCTGTCATGGTCAACAGGTCGACGGGCAATTAAAATGAAGCAGTGTTGAGAATCTTAATGATCTGTGGCCTTTTACAGGACCGTTGTGGACTCCAGCAGAGCAGTTTGTGGAAAGAAAGCGAAAGGGTCTAGCCGACAGAGCACTGGACCCTGGAGAGACGGGATTGTGAATACAAGGTACTTCTACTTACAGCTCAACTAAATCTCCAATTTCTTTACTAAACACTTCACTCATTCATCAGCACACAAGCATTGATAAAATCATGAACTTCTCACAACTTTCTAGACGTTCTATGAAAGATCTCCTTCACAAATCACAGCACATTACCATGAATCACCTAAACCTTGGTCTAATAAAAAATAATGGTTGATATCAAATCAGCAAAAGAAGCACACACTTAGCTAGAAATGTTATCACATAATTCATAAAAGTATCAGAGAACACGTAAAACATGGAGGTTAAAATACACTGTGTGAAGGCCTTTTCATAAATGGTTATTTAAAAAATGATATTCAATTCTGCTAAGGGTCTTTGCACATAACTTTTTCCAATGAACAGGCTGAAAACTGTATTAAAATGCTCTGACGGTAGGATACTGACTGTTCGCTACATGCTGTAATTGGTGCCGCAACACCTCCAATAAAGTGTGAAACAGCAAACATAGTAATGATTCCTGACTGTTATGCCCTGTTCTTTTTTTTCCTCCTTTTTTTAAGTGTATGAAAAACACATAGCTAGTACAACCAAAGTAGTATAACCAATTCCCAAAGGAATTAATCTTATGAGCATGTTCTTTTTGGTGAGTCAAAATTGTACAATGTTAACGGTGTAGTGAATGAATCAGTACTTTCTAGTGAATTAAATAGAAACGGCTTACAACTTATGCTTTTCATAAAAGGAAATCATGTAGTTACAGAGATGGTTGTTCATGACAGCATGTGGTTAAAGATGCACATGATTTCTGAGCATTATGAAATGTTTTATTTAGTGTCGCTACATATGGTTTGACTGGATTTCGCTTTTGGATTGAATAAATGAAATTAATAAAACATTTCTGCAAGAGTTTCTACATTTATTTCTTACTGAAATTATTTCATAACCATTTTTGACAATGGAATTTCATCTGTTTTTTTTTTTTTTCCGAATATGGGTATAAAGGTTTTGCATTTCATCTCGTTGTGTTGGAATCTGCAAACGTTAGGATATTTAACCACATGGATCTTGAAACATCCATATTCAAACAAATATGCGGTCAATGAACATTTAGCATCTCCTTCCAGAGCAAGCTCACTGGCTTTAAATTGGCCACTTGGGAAATTACAGATGTCAAGAGCTTGTTTTTGCTAAATATTAAAATATTAACATATGATCAGAAAAATTCTAACTTTACATTTTGCAATCAGTTCAGTTCATTAAACTTTATTTTACACTCAATATAATATCCTCAAGCACTTCAGCATTTCTGCCCCAACTTAAATAAGATTAATTCCAAATGAAAAGGTTTTGACTTCAGACAGACCTTTAAAAAAATTAAAAATGTCAGCTGTTGATGAATATTGTGAGCAAGTACTCCGAAAACCAAATTCACTAAAGCACAGAGATCAAATGTTGTCAAAATTCTGATGAGGCCGTCCCATCTAAAATGCTCAGAAAGTCTGATTCAGCACAGCCACTCACCTCCAATGTATCTACTGTAGGGCTTTTTAGAAGGAATTTAGTTTTATTTGACACAGCAGCTGTGCCGCAGTCAAAAACTGATTTGCGAACATGACGGTCCTCCTGGAACTCCATAGGGAAACTTTCACAACTTCAGACTGCAGGCCTGTTAGAGAATTGGCAGCATCTGTCTGCCTTTCTCTAAAACTTTTTATATGCCATCTTCTGTCTCCTTACAATCAGTTTTTAAATGCACTTCTCTCTCTTCTGATCAATCCAAAATTAGAGGTCTGAGAAATTGCAGTGCAGTCGATCGAACCGTATTGAGTTGGACGGCTGACAGGAACAATAACAAGTTCCACCTGATTGCATGAAACGCAGAATAGACATTGTCTGTGATGGTTCGTTTGCTCAAAATGAACGGCTTGTTCTTTCTTGGCTTTAGTATTGAAGACACTTTGTAAATCCTCTTTGTAAGTATTTAGAAAAATGTTCTTCTGTTGTTTATAATAATGCTGATTTATCAAAGATATCCAACAGTGATTTAAAGATGAGTTTACCTAATGTCTTAATCATGCTCCTCTTCAACTAAGTGGTCACTGATATCCTCAGACTAAATAATTTAACTGTGCCATTTCTAAACATTTTAAATTCTCATTTGTATTGTATTTCTTGTATTACTGGCACACATTCAAGTGCTGTGCGTCTCTTTATAGCCATGCAGTGGCCTGTTTGCAGTTGTTATGCTTCCCAGTCCATATTTGCGTTTTAGCTGAATGAATATTTATCTCATATCCATGTAGTTATGCAGAGAGCACAGAAAAGAATATCTTGTCATACCGAGTCTGTAGGGACCGGCCGAGACTTTTTTTAATTTCGGGATACACTTCAATGTTAAGTGTAGAGGAGATGGAAATGACACTCTGTTGCCCTTGAGAGACAAAGATGTGCGAAAGAGACTCTTCTCCTAATCTGCATATGATAAAAGCGTTAGATGAAAAAATACTGACCTGAATCTCAATGCCATAACCCAGATATACAGTAACCAGGCAGGTGCAATGAATGTGGGAATCAAACGAGACATCCGGGGGGAGCTCAATATAACCCTGGGCGTCTGTGAAGTTCATATCGCAGTGAGCTGGAAAACGAAAGACAGAGAGAGAGAAAAGGGCACCATTCTGAAGTCACCCCTTTTACAGCTGTCTTATGTTTGGTTGGCTGTGCAGTAATCCTCCATTAGCTCTCAGGCCTATGCATTGTCATATAGATCAACATCCATATACACCTTTATCTTTCATCCATGTCTAGCCATATCCGTATGTGTCCATATCCATCTATATCCATATTTACCTACCTGTCCAAATCCATCTTTATTCTCTGTATTTAGCCATGAATATCCATATCTATTCATATCCATATTCACATACACCTACTTTCATATCTATATTCATCTATCTATCCATACTCATTCATGTAATCTGTATGTATCCTTCTCCATATCTTCCTTCATCTATATCGGCCAAATCTAGCCATCCATATCTTGCCATATTTATGTATATCTACCATCTATATTCATCCATACCCATCTATGCACTAATATACATTTATGTCCTTGTAAAGCCATGCATATCTAATCCCATCCATCTATATTCATCCATCCATCCCATCCCATCCATCCCATCCATCCATCCATCTCCATATTTATCTATATATACCATTTTTATAGATCCATATTGGTCTGTTTATCTATATCCCTATATATCTACCTATGTCCTCATATAGCAAGACAGATTTATTTATATCCAGCATCCATATCTCTTCTTTTTTCATCTATATCCATCTATAACCATCAATATCTGTTATCAGTATCCATCTATGTCCATCCATAACCATATATAACCATCCTAATCTATTATCAATATTTATCTCTGTTCATTCATAACCATCTATATCCTCCATATCTGTATCCTTCCATATCAATCTGTTATAATACTCTTAATGTACCTGGAGAGGTCTCAGAGGAATATCCTGGTGTGGTTTTCCCCTCCGGCCTCCGTGATTCTTTCTTAGGTGAAGTTGACAGAGACAGTGGTGGCAAAGTACTTTCCTTGTCAAAGGCTTTTCTTGATGTTGTATTGAGAGTTGTCTTTTGACCTGTGATTGTGGGAGTGCTGATTGGAATGGTGGGGATTGTGAGAGGCTGAGAGGTGACTATGATCTTCCCTGATGTTCTACTACGGCTTTTACTCTGCCTTCTTTGTTCCACGGTCATGGTCAATGTGGTCGCAAGGTCAGAGAAGACTGCTGCATCCTCCTGAGGCACCAGAAGTGAATGTTCAGTGTTAGATGTAGAGGTAGAGACTGTTGGCACGGTGTGAGGTGCCTCTTTAAAAAACTGCTGATCTCCATCAAAGCTCTTGGTCAGCAGAGCCGAGTGAAGTTTGAGCAGTCTTAAATTGGGGAGGATTGGTACCGCATCTGTTGTGAGCTGCTGTACGTCAGTCGGTGGCTCTTGTTTGCTGGTGAAAGGGTCAAACTCTTTCTCTGATTCTGACTCTCCTCCTCTCTGAGTTTGTAGAGTTCCATCTTCTGCAAATTCCAAACAGAATGAAGATTAGTAAACAAACCTAGTCTGGTCTAAGGCAGTGATGTTTTAAACTGGGCTCTACAGATCCCCAAGGATTATATATATATATGCTATTTGAATATTCAATTTTATTTACATATAAAGGCAGTGCTTCCTTGAAAAACAACTATTTTGTAGTTTAAGAGTGACACAAGAGGTTCAATATTGCTTCATTCCTGAAGAACAGCAGCATCTTTCAGGGAAAAGAAAGTGTGAGGCAATTACCGCATTTCATCTCAAGATTAACACCTCGCTATGCAGGAGAGCTCTCAGAAGTTTCAGAGAGAGAGAGAGGGAGCTGTATAATGACAGCAGCCTCTTCAGGCCTGAAAGTCTTAACAAATGTTTGTGATCAGAAACAAACTGTAATCAGAAAGACAGGCCTCATTTGCCACTGAGATGAATGAATCGTTCCAATATGTCATTCAGACACTGGGATTCTTAAAAGCATGTCTGATTAAACAAACATTCATAAAAGTCCAGTTTGATCAAAAACAGCCATTAAAACATTAAAAAAGTACTGTTCAAAAACACACTGGTAATAAACCGCACATTGGAATCACTTTACTCATCTTATTTAGATGGTTGTAATAGTTGTAATGAAGGAAATCCTTTTGTTTTCATGCTATCAGTAAAAAAGCCTGCTTGTGCGACATCGCTTTGCTGAAAACAACATCTGGAGTCTGTCAGGAAGAGCTTCCGTTATTGAGACATGTGAGGGAAGTGCTGTACTGAATTGCTGTCGTATCTTCTGTCTCATTCCTATAGGATTACAGCAGCTCTCCACTGGGACTTTAGCGCTGTCTGGGTTTTTTGAAAATTTAGTTGCAAATGTGTAGATTCTCTTATGCTAACACGTCTCTATAACTGTGTGTCTGTTCTAAATCTTAAAGGAACAGTTGGCCTTAAAATTAAACTTGTCATCATTTGTTCGCTCTCATGTCACTCTCAACTCAGAGATTGACTTTCCACTTTAGCTCTCAAATCTCAAAATCCTTGTTTCAGTATTTTACATGAAGATAGAAAATCATATGTATTTGGAACAACATTGAGGGTGAGCAAATGATGACAAATTTTCATTTTTAGCCAATCTACCCATCACAAAACCCAAGTGTTTTGTGACAACCAGAAACTATCATCAAGTTTTAGTTTGCCTCCATAGTACATCCATCTCAAAACAAAGCCCTAGGAAGACTGTGAACCCCAGTAGAGCAGATTCCTCAGAGACATACTGTTATTTCTGCTTTCAAACAGCTTGAGATCTCGAGTGTGTTTTTACTCCCTAATTAGGGAATTGGATGACAATGTGTTCTAACAGGATGTAGCTTGGTGACACAGTGAAGACAGTATAAGATAAAAAGAACATCACTGACACAGACTGTAAATGGGAGACAAATCCTAAAGGGATCAGAGTTTTGGAGACCAGCACAATGTCAGACTCTCAGCGGGAGCTACAGCTCTGCTTTATTATTGGATCAGCCTATAGTAAGGTGCCAGTGAACATTGAGAGAAGGCAGAATGAAGATAATCAGTTGTGGATTGTAATTGTTTTGTTGTGTAGTAAAAAGGTCAGAAAGCTGAAAAGTACATTGGGTGTTTCAGTCTTATTAAAACAAATACAAAGCAATCTTTATCCAGTCATCACAAATTTATAATTGGCGCATAAAACAGCTCTAAGGAAAGAAACAAATATGGTGTTTGCGTGCTGTTAATACTGATAAATAACTGAAAAAAATAAACAAACACTGAGTCTAACTACATTAGCTGACAACTAACTTGGCCAAGTTGGGAGACCAGCTTAAACCAGCTAAGACTAGTTTTAGCCACCCTTACATTTTTAATACAACATACTGTTTTTCATCATTAATGAAAACTAAAACAAACAAAGCTATTATAAATAATAGGCCTATATATATGCCACATATAAAGACTAGACTGTAAATGCTTAAAACTGTAATAAAATTCTAAAATCATTAAAAAATTTTATAACAGTTTTGAATAATTTTTAATAAAGAAGTAACAAAACTAAGCTAAATGAAAATACAAAAATATACAAATAAATGCTGATTTAAAATATTAATAAATAATATATTAGTAAGAAATACTAGGCCTAAAAACTTGCATTAATTAACTTAGCTTGTGTTGTTTCCAGAAGTCAAAAGTTGTCAAATATTTCAGTAGCTGAAACTTTAGTTTACAAATGCTGATTGTGCAATAAAAATGCTACATGCTTTTGTTTCTCTGAAGCCATAAATCACACAATAAATCTGGGTGCAGAAACTGGATTCTTTCCTCACATTGATTGGAGGCGCACTGCTCACATGCACATCCTCCTTTCATCCCGAAATCTCTTTCCAATAAACAATAAACAGATCTAAAGCCTTAAAATAGCTGTAAATCAAGCACTGACCTCACAATCTCACTCCTATTAAGATCACATAGAGCATGTGTCACTCCGGAGTGAATCCCATTTATCAAGATTGACACTTTCTGTAATAGAAGTGTGATCAGATCATTCCAGTGGCAATAAACGCCTGCTTCGCAAAGCCACACAATGTCAGACCTTCCAGTCAGATTAAACCTGAAGCTGTAGACAGCCATTAATCTCTAAAAGAGGCAATTCAACTGTGTTTTTGTAGACTGTCACATGAAAAGACTATTCCCAGTGCACTTCTGCAAATTAATACCACCTTGAAGGGCACAATACAGCCCATGTAATGGTGCACTTCTCTTTAGACTCAAGCTGACACATGCATTATAATATATTTCAGATAACTGTGCCTCTAAACGGTAAGCAAATAATAATAAATTGTGGTTGGATGCTTTCATGGCAATCAGACAGGCTAAAGTCAAGCTACACAAGTCTTGCACGTATCCAGCATGTGTGTGTTTTTTCCAGCCTGTGAGAATCCCGCAGAGAGATGCAGAGAGCACCGAGGTGTTTAAATAGTCTGAAATTGCTTTTATTCGCTTTGGCAGGCAGGTGTCAGAGTGCAGCATGCTGCAAGTCAACATGTCTAAAAACATAAACGGCCAAAACAAAGGTCCTACCTGCCCAATGGAAATCAGTAAAATCCGCAATATATGAGCTGACACTGATGGATGAAGCTCTCGGTTCTTAAAAGATAGAGAATGTTTGTGGCTGCTTCGGTCCCAGGGTGGACACAGCGACCCTGAGTTTTGAAATGGATCCTTACAGATGAAAACAAATCACTGAACTGACAAAATCAAAACAAGCTCGGCAGGGCAAAATTTTGGACAGGGTCGAAGCAAATTTACAAAGCAATACGCTCACATTGACCTTGCATTTAGGAATAATATCAGCTGCACTTTTGACCAAACTTTCAAATTAGATAGACAGATAGGAAGATCAATCAAATGTATAAGAAATGTTTAAAAGTGCATTAAATTGCATGCTTAATTCAGCAAGTTAATATATATAACATGTTTAATTAAGCATGCTGTTTAATGAGACGTGACAGTGTAGCATAAAACTTTTTCACAAACTCACTTTTGGGCAGCAGGTAGAGACCGTAAAAGTTGACTCATGCTCAGAGACAAACAAAGTAAAGCGTAATTGTGTAGGTGTTGGAGAACAGTGTGTATCATTTACTAAGCTCATAAATTAGCAGCTCTTCTCTGACACATGGCTTAGCCGAGTGGAAAAAGTGGGACTGTTATACCTGAAAGCTTATGATTTAATTGTTGGCAGCTTGTGGAATATATTAAACTGTGGACTTTCAGACAGCTTTCCACCCACAGAGAGGTCACTGCATTCCTATGCTGATGAAACCTGTTAAAAACAAGCCACTTTGTAGAGCTGAAAATAAATGCTGGTGCATCATGAATTTGTGATTAACATTATGTTACTGATATATTGCTGACAGTCGTTATGTCATAAAATGAATGACAGCTGTAAGAGGAAAGTGTAATAATCTACGTTGTGTTTGCAGCAACCTACTTCATACATTTCTGCAAAACTGAAAAAATGTACCTACTTTATACGCATGATTCCAGTAGTTTCCAGTAGAAATGAACACTAGAGGCAGTAAAACTCCCACAACTTTTATTCCTTTTAACACAAAAGAATGATTTACAAGTACATTTTTGATTTTCACATAATTAGTTGCAGAATGTTATGACTTCAAAATATCCTGCAAGATTTGAAAATTTATACTTTTGAATGTTGTCGTCCAACACAGTCTCACGAGCAATTCGTACATATTCATACGAGGTGCCATATTTGTGTCAATTCGTACTAATTCGTACGACCTCACTTGTACGATTTTTTACGATTTTCTAAAACCACTTGATGGGTGTGTTTAGGGGCGGGGTTGTGTTTAGGTAATTCGTACAAATTCATATGAACTGCCATCTCATAAAATGCGTACGATTTAGAATAAATTGTATGAATTCGTACGAGTGAGGTCGTACAGATTCGAACGAATTAGCCACCTCGTAAAATATGTACGAATTGCTGTGAGATCAGGTTGTGTCTTCACATATACAGCGAATCGTGTGTAAAATTAAAATACCTTGGTTGCATCAGTTAATATGTTTTACATTACGTTTGCATTTGTTAACACTATCAGGTAGGTTTGGGTTTGGTGTAGGTCATATTTTCAACATGATAGAGCATTAATCTTTAACGACACTCACTGAATATTTGAAATCTGAATGGCCGTAAAACGTACCTTAAGCAGCACTATAAAAACACTGCAATATGTACCTATACCAACATAATGTGCCAAGGTCATGTATTAAACGTGTGTTTTACTTCCACTCTCTAGACTTTTCACTTTGATACTGTGGCAAAACGTACAGTAAGGTACATAATTACAGGGTTGCAGAAATTTATGTAGAGGCACATATTCCCAATGAGTAGTATGGTAGCTTCAATTACATTTAGCTTTATTTTATTGTGTCATCTCAAGACATTACAGCAGGTTCCAAATTCTGGCAACTTTTTCAATCTCCTCTTCCTGTTGTGTGTAGGGCGCTGTGAACACTGCAAAGGGACCATGAGAATTGAAACAGCCACAGACGACAGACTTCTGGGGCTTATTGAGGACAAACAACTGATTTCATCAAAGAGATAAACAACAAAACCCTTTCCAGCATTCTGAGGTATTTCATCTGAGCAGAGTTTGAATTAAGCGTCGCATCCGTTCAAATCCAGTTCTATGATTAATACAGCATCGCTGCATGTTCGATATCAAAAGGAAACGCGCCGAGATGAAAAGCTGTAGTGTTTTCAAACTGCTTCAGACTCCTGTAGGTTTAGTGAGGCTGATTTTTCAGAAGGTTATCCCATGACAGTTTGCACAGAAGGAGGGTGAGAACATGCACAAGGAAATAATAATGATCTTATTGGCCATCCGTCTCCTGAGGCATGCTATAAATCCAGAGGAACATCGTTATAAGATCAGAAATAGTCTGCACACTCTAAATTAGGGCCTGATTTGTTTTTCACTTCTTCCTTTTTGTATATCGCTCTCCCTGTTTACCTTTCTCTCTTTGCTTTCCTGTTTAAAACGGTCACTTCCTCTCAAAACATTCCTTTACAGTGCAATCTGTGCAGTGAGGTTAAACAAAGGGTAATAACAAAACATATTTAGATAATCACCACTGACATCATGCACCTTAGAAAATATTATATAAACATTATATTAGATATTTTAGGGTTATTTAAGATAAATAATAAATGCTTGTTAGATTATTTATTCAAAATTCAAGTTTAGTATGTCTGATCAAAATAATTGTTTCACTTGAAGACAATTGACATCATATTAATATTATAATACCTCACATTTAGTTTAAATAAAAAATATTCTAAAAAATTAATTCTAGTCATTTTGTCATCAATATTTTTGCTGTATGACATAAAAGAAGAGCTACACAGAAGATCTTTATTTATCTTACTGACACTGAGAAAGGACTGAGAAAGCTCACAGGCAGGCTCACTAAGACACTTTCATTCTGCACCAAACTCTTCAAAAAACACTTGATCAGAGTGACAGGAGAGAGAATGAAAGAAAAAGAGAAAGCATAATTCATGCTATTGGAAAGAACAAAAGCCTGCGAGAAAATGACAGCTTGTCAGAAAAAAATAAAGCCACGGAAGAGAAGAGACAACAACGCAAGGCATAAAAGCAAACAAACAGAGGTAAAGTAAACAGACTTTGGTTTATCTATGCGCTCGCACAAGCCTTTTTATTTGTGCTTGTATAATGTTTTTTTTCTTGGAGTAAATTAACATTAGTATATGGGCTGTCAGTGTCAGGGAGATGATATAAATGTGCACAGTGATTCTGAACAGTGTTTTCAGGTCTTTTCTGTACATCTGTAGCTGAATTAGTTTTAAACATAAAAAACCTGTAAGTAAATGGTTCTGTGATTTTTTTTTTCTTCTTTTTATCATTCAATCAGTCCTAAATCAAACCTCTGATCAGCTGGGATTTAATACAATGTGAGGCGAAAATATTGGTATTCTCCTCTCTATTATTCTGCCTGCTTCTCTCTTCTGAGACGACAGTCTTGATAGACATCTGTGATTGACAGGACGGTTTTATTGCAGAGGAAAGGTCAAGGTTGCTAAAAACTTAGAGAGGGGGCTGATTATATGCTCTGTGATGAGCTCAGAAGTCTCCCAGAAGCCTTTGCTCAATATCCGCCCGTCTCCCTTCAACCCAGAGCATAAACTCAAAAAAGAAAACATCTGATGTTAATATCTTTATAGAAATACAAACGGATGTTAGGTACATATATATATTTTTTATGCTGTCGGCCAAAATAAATATTTAAGGAATAAGATTTTTGTTTTGTTTTTGAAAAACAAAAAGTTTCTTTTGACAGTAAAACAGTGACATTTTAAATATTATTACAGCTTAAAATAATTGGATTTTTTTTTCAGCATGGTTAATTTCTTCAGTGTTACATGATACTTTGAATATCATTTTAATAATGAAATCATATGAAAATTATATATATATTATATATATATTAGGGGTGTAACGGTTCACAAAAATCATGGTTCGCTCGATACGACACAGTGGTGTCACGGTTCTGTATGTTTTCGATACAGCAAAAATAAAAAAAAAAATTTATTACTTTGATTTTTTTTCCAAATTTTTATTTATTAAGACTAACATAAAAGTATGATCTTTTTTCTTTTCTTTTACTTTGAACAAGTAAAGGACAAGTAAAATAGTAATAGTAATAATAATAATACTTTTATTTCTGCAAGGATGCATTAAATTTATCAAAAGTGACAGTCCAGTATTTAGAATGTTGCAAAACATTTCTATTTCACCTAAACCAAATCATAATCTATATTATTATTTGAATTTATCCTCTATATGCAAACACTTTTGTTTTTTTATCTTATGGAATGCTATGAGAAACGTCTGAGGATTGACAGAACTAAAGAAAGAGAGAGGAAGGTTTGATGCTAATGGTGCAGAATGTATTCCCCTTGTGTCTTGTTAACTTCTCAAGTTTTGCACGGTTTATTTGGAAGCCCCCGCTGGGTGCCGCTTCTCCAGCAAATTACCATGGAAACAACTTTTAGATACGTCCCACTGGATATTTTCAATTTATGCAATGAATGATGAGTAATGAATATACAGGTTTTCCCAGGCTGTCTGTCTGGGTCAACACAGGATTTTTTTAAGTGTATGAATATTTAACAGGGTGAGATGTTGCTCGTCTCTGACTGGAAAAAACACACTGACGCAGGGCAACAGAGCAGCGGGGTGTACGCAGTATGAAACTGACTTCTTAACACCACAGATTGTTTCACAAACATCCACAGACCTCTAAACATCTAAATGTCTAGACTTGACCTGCGTGCAATGTTCAGAAAGCACATTTAACAACAATCCCTGAACTTGGAAAATCGAGAACACTTTGTTTCTTTCAAGGTCAGATGGACTCGAAGTGAAATAAAGATGCTTTTAAGCATGAAAACACTTGCTCAGCTCATGAGTACCATGAAGAGCAGAAGAAAGCAAAATGCATTGGCCTTGTTGTGTAAAATATTCAAGGCAGGAGATCTGAATCTTCTACTTTAAAAAACAAATGCACAAGGTTCTGTGTGCACTAAAAACATTATTTAGATGTGTGCTATTATAGCACATAAACAGATTACATACTTCAGCATTATTTCACAATGTAGAGAGCTGTCTGAGTTACATTTTTATATTATATTATAAAAGTGTTTTTTGTTTGAAAATATTCAGACTTATGCATCATTTATTTTTTATAAATGTTATAATTTATTTCATATTGTTTTAGATTTCCACTTAGTAGTTTCAGTGCTTCTAATTAATCATATTTTAGTCAAATTTTTATTTAGTTTAATGTTAATGTCTTAATTTATAGTAAAATGAATTCTAAATTATAAAATTTTTATAAGATTTTTTTAGCTTAATTAACAATTAACAATGTTTTTAATAAATTTAAGTTAACTACTTCTAAGATAATTTCTTTAGATTGCATTTTTATGTATTGTTGTTCTCTTTTTTGTTTTTAATTAGTGTGTATATCTATCTATCTATCTATCTATCTATCTATCTATCTATCTATCTATCTATCTATCTATCTATCTATCTATCT
>JAUCMT010000061.1:235952-275890 GCA_032357475.1 Enteromius thamalakanensis
ATGTCTGAGGGCAAAGTTTGGTTTTTCAGCAAAAGTTAATGGTTTTGAGTGAAGAGCTTCATTTTGACCTGAAAATATGATGTTTGGGGAATGTGAGATGTTATGGATTTGTGTTAACTGTTGTCAGAATATGAGGCATAGTTTCAAGAAATGTGTTTAAGCAATCGAGAAAAACTGTAAAAGACCTCTGAAACAACCTATTATCTGTCTGAACAACACAATACACAACTTTATGGTTACAGTTATTGTAGGCCATTAGTTGATGTCCTTTAATTTGATCGGCCAAAAAGCATACAGTTTGTCAGAACAGTATTTCTGACGTGAGTCAAAAACAAAGACTCGAACCCGTGACCTTTGGGTTACAAGTCCAACTCCCTATCCATTAGACCACCTTTAAATGAAGCATGCATTAAAAAAACAAACTCTATTAATATCATGTAGGCTTTCACTGAAAACAGCAGACTTCCTCTGACAGATAAAATCAAGCACCGTAAGCTTCTTCCAGCTAGAAATTTATAGGACAATGCAAGGGAGGGTTTAAACCAGTGTCCTACTGATTTAACTTTTCCACTGAAGAGCAAATGACATCAGTGAACATGGATCTGAACAGAGTAGACAGATACTGTGGATGAGCCCAAACACAAAGCAGTGGGAAATCCCAGCATGCGTCTCCTGTGCGTTCCCACAACGCTGTTTATCTAAGGGCCCCCTGGAGACTCCAGGGATTAAATGCTATTCTTGTGTTTGCACACTGCGTTCCTTCTAGTCTGCTAGACAGATGTTCTTATAGACCTTATAGGCACTGTATAGGCACATTTCTCAATAGAAAAAAATTAGCAACCCAACAAATTTGCGTTGTTCAAAAAGTAACTGAGGATAACATGCTGACAGACAAGTTTGTGTTCCTAATGTGAATTTACTGTTTGTGAACATGGAAGTACCACAACTAAATTAGAGTTAAATTAGTTTAGTAACTAAATATAACCCATTGTTATACGTTTTGATCCCATTATGTATGTCAAGATTCTAAACTTCTCTATTTAAAAATCGTGTTTCGTCAGACAGTGTGTGATAAAATTAACTATCATGCTCCTAGTGTGCTCTTTTTGGTTAGCTTGCATAGCACATATATAATATAGCAATTAAACCTTAATCTCATAAACTTCCCAAAGTCAGTTAAGTAACAGTTTGTTACATATGACACAAAAATTATAAGAGCTGACTAGGTCGCTTGACTTCCATGCAACATCCAACTTCCAAGGGATGAAACTACACTACAGACATACAGTAGTCATATCTCTCAGAAACCAATTTCACAACCATAAACATGGATCAACATCTTTTATTTACAATAAAACAAATGCAAAATTCTTTCTTATATATATATTGCTTTTATATGTAATTGTGCATTTACTGTATAAGCCACTGAACAGACAAACAGTCTCTCATTTGTATGTATTTTCATAATAAAATCTTATTTAATGCATAGAAAAAAGGGGAGGACACACACGCACTACACATGCACACACCACACTTACCCACAGATGCATCAGAAATTATTTGACTCCCATCAATAATTAATTTTGGCAGAGTTAAATTATATAGTACTAAATAATAATTTTAAATTAATCATTGTAAATGTCATTTAAGGCCCAAACATGAAGCACCCCCAAGAAAATAAACTGAATCATAAAGAAGTTAGAAATTAAAATAGTGCCATTCAGTAAACCAGTGCTAAATTACTTCCTCTGGTTAACAGTAGTTCACCAGGAAAGAAAGATAAATACCCTATTTCGTTAGCTGCAAACTACTGTAAAGGTGTGCTACACACACAAGCAAATTCAAGGCAAAATGTCATGAAGCAGACACTCTAACACTCTAACCAAACAAAATGAACATAAATTAGATAAAGATTCCTTTTCACAATATATTACTTCATTTTCTTGGAGGGGTTGTTGATGGTGATGTGTGATCTAAATTATTAAGTACCACGCAGCTGAAAACAAAACTCTAAAACACACTGTGTGTGTAGACCTGCAGTGATAAATGTTAGTCCCATTGTAGACTATGAAGAAACCAAAGTGAATCAGTGCTAGGAATTGATGAGAGGTAAACCGAGGCACTTTTCAGTGCACACGAGCAAAAGATCAGATCTACGCAGCGCTTTCTGAAGGTTGACCATCACCATTGTTGTCTTTAAGAATAGTACTTTCAGTTTGTGTAGTGTCTTTCTCTGGTCCAGTGTTGTCTTCATCATGTTGCACTGAGTGTGGTCTGTAGAGTCGGGGACTAGAGGGAAAACAGACAAAAGATTTTTAGAAATACAAGGTTATAGCCACACCTTCATATTAGTCACTTGTGAAAGGTCAGGCGGGCACAGTACCATGCAGAGATAGATAGCAGGACAAACGTCTTGAGTGAATGTCCCTGACCTGTCACAAATGTAAAGTAGTCCCAAAACAAACTGCAGTAAGGTTTTGCTCAGTTATCAGTTTAAACTCTTCCAGGATTTCGAAAGCTCAAAGTTCATTAATTCTGGCTTACTGCATTTCCAAGAACATCTTTTGTTGGTCCTGCAACAAAAATTCTATCAAATTAACAAAAAGCCTGAAATCCATCTCTTATCCTTTCCTATGAAGACTCCAACATTTCCCTAACCAGTACCAAAAAAAAAAATCAATGGTTTATAACGTGAGGTTCATGTTCCAATATCTAAGTCAGACCTACCATAAAGATCTGATTGTTTCAGAACCAACAAGGAACATGTCCTACTTTCCAAAATCAAGCAATTGTGTGTTAGTACAACGCTGTGGTCACATGTGCCACAAACCGTTGAAGTCCAAACCCAGAAACAATGTTCAGGCATGCCTTTCAATCCAATGATACAACTACTGTTTAGAGTTTAACACACAGCAGAACACAGCATGCGTTTAGAGAGAAGCTTCTTAAAAACATAATTCCTCGGTCTGGCCCATCCAGGGTCACCTGTTAATGATCCTTAATCACTGTCAGGCTTGTAAAGATACTTCATAACCAGACTGTCCACTTTCTTCTTCTGTTTCTTCACTTCTTTTTTGCTTGGGGGTCGTTCTTCATCAGGACTTTCCAGACCCCCATCGGAGTCTTTCTTTCCTGGGCTTCTCTTCACGCTGTTTGAGCTCCGGTATGAAACTGTTGATGCAGAGCTTGAAGATGAAGACTCAGAGTCAGATTCTGACTTGGATGATCCAGATTCTTTTTTTCTGGAGCTTTTGGATCTTCTCTTTTCTTTCTGTCTGGAATGCCGCCGAGTATTACCCTCATTGGAGGAGCTGTCAGACTCGGAGCGCCTGCTCTTTTTTTTGTTCTTCTTCTTGCTGCTCCTGGAGCTGAAAGAACTCAGCAAGCTACTAGAACGTCCAGAATCTACTGCAGAACCTGAAGCCAAGCGTCTCAGACTGGACCCACTACGACCCAGACATTCATCGTCCTTGTCTGCCAACAAACTCTTGGTGCTCTTCCTATCTTCTTCCTCTCCTGCGCCACAACCTCCCTCCTCTTCTTCATCTGAGTCTTCTAAGCTGCGGCGTTTGAATTTAATTGGCTTGAAGCTCAGTACCTCATTGATGGCTTTTTCTAGATCGGGGTCTAGGTAGTTGCGGTGACTCACAGGTTTAACGTCAGATGTGTCCAGTGGGTTCTCAGATGAGTGTAGCTGGGCAGGAGTGGACAGACTACGGCCCATCGAGCGTGGACTGTATGCCGCCACGCTCACAGAGTCAACATCATCATCGTCATCAACCTCGTCATTATTCAAGCGAACTCCAAACTCGCTAAGTCGGGTGCTGCGGGCCAGGGAAATTCGCGAGCCGACGCTGGTGCTTCCAGGACTTCGGCTTCTAGATCGCTGACTCATACTGGTACTTGTCGGCCCATAATCACTGCGGCTGTCGTCCATCCAAGAAGTACTACGTCGTAAGCTGAAGCTGCTCACACCAGACATAGCATCGTCATCTTGGTCTATCCCACGGCGTGTGGAACCTCGGCTTGGGGCGACCGAAGACACCATGGACTCTTTGTCAAATTCTGGACTGCTTTTGGTCCAGCGACGATCTAGACCTTTTCTGGCCCTACTGGCAGCCTCGGAGTAAGCCTGGGATATCACTGAACCCCGGTCATCCAAGTCATCTCCAGTTTGGGGCCTGTCTATAGATTTACTTTTAGCTTTGCGCAACGAGGAGCGGTCAGGCAAGTCCGGCTGCTCCCGAAGGGTGCTGAAGAGAGAGCTGTCATCCCCTGCACCTCCGTTCCAGTCCCTCTGGTGGGAGCGTTTCCTGTAGCTGAGCGAGCTCATCACAGACACAGAACGGCTATCGTCTGAATCTTTTTTTGCTTCCTCCTTCCCCTCTTTTCCCTCTTTCCCTTCTTTCATATCTTTCACATCTGCATTAGCAGCATTGGTGTGTCTGAGACGGACAGAAAACACATTAAAAACGGCAAAATTGCAGATGATCAATGAAAGAAACAGGATGATACCCGTGACAGAGATAAACATGAATTCAAAGAACGAAGGAGATTTGAGAGGTAATTTAGGAGCATATTTTACACCAACCCCAGGAATAAACTTAAAAGGATTAAACTCCTAATGGCAGTTATGCAACCGCGCCGTACTAATACTACTGAGGAACAGAACAGTGGCAGCAGCTCCCGGTGAGACAGTCATGAATCCAACACCATCAAATGCTGTCGTGAGCTTATTAGCACTTCTCACAGATGGAGAGGACATATGTAAATCTTGGCTGGTAAACCACATCAGTAGCACCCCCAATGTTCCTACCCTGTAAATTTAGCTGCCTATACTCTTTGAACCATTGTTCAATCATCTTTTTTTTTTAACAAAACACTTACGAAGTATTAAATGCAAGACTGTAAATTTAATATGCATCTGTTAAATACGTATCTTTGTTTAGCTTGAATGGAGTTAAAAAATCTAAATACTAATTTATACTTCCAGAAAAAATACCATATTTTAATACCTAATTTAGTCACCCCAACATTATTAAGTGTGGTTTAATTTCTCCAGTTCTGGGGATCATAAAAATATCTCAGTCTTTGAAATGAAACTCCAATTTGAAACTAAAAGGTTACACACTGACCTGGTGGTCTTCTGGGGGCCCTCATCAGAGAGTGTCTTTGTGGATCCTTTGCTTTTTGAAAGCAATGACTTCACCCCATCGACGCGGTCCTCCACCTCAGAGTCCATATCTGATTCATCTCCACTGTCAACAACAGAAGCTCAATCAAATATAGATGCTGACATAAAGGTCATTTTGACTGGTCACAGCAAAAGGGTTGTGATACTTTGGTTAGTTGTTAGTGCCACAACAACACAAGGTTTTTCAACACAAAAGGGAATTTCAGTCCATTCCACAAAAACACAAGAAAAGCAGATATTTTACTGCATTCACAGTCACATGTTGTATCATTCCCATGAGCCTTTGCAGTTACTATTAGTTTACCTCAGGCTCTGGTTTTAAGATTATACCCAAAGTATAAATCTGTGCACAAATACTACACAGACACACAATCGGAGATGTACAGTGAATTTAGGCTACAGATGCTTCTGGAATATTTCACACAATTTAAAGCTTAAGCACACACACAGCTCACATTTACACGCTAATCAACTGTGACAATCTGCTTCTTCTGGTTGCATATCGAAGTTCCACTCAATTACAGTAAATCAACCGAATGCAATCGATTCCCAAGCAGTTACATTTGCACAACAACAAACATGAACATATCACAACTTGCTAAGCACAGGTGCACTAGGTCAAAAGTTAATACCTTAATGCGGACTTTAAAACAAACACGGAAGTAAAACGGGGTTAGTATTGGGAATAATCTAAAAGTGGCTTCACTGTGTTTTTCGAAATTTCAATTTTATATATTCATATTCTTCTGGGTTTATAAATGGCTGTGATTAAAAAAGATGGCTGGTGTAATGAGTAAACAGATGAGCAACACATAATGATATTGTTAAATGTGCAGCACATGCACACGAAGACTGGAAAATGCTGCTGTATTATCAAATTACTGATTTGTTGCAGTAATAATTCTTCCCATTTCAGCTGAAAATAATACTTTCAGAGTAATACAACAACATTTTCACGTTTTTTAAAACGAACAGCATTATAAACTCAGCCCAACATACAGACGAAAAACACTTAATACTGTATATCCTCACGTTTTGTTCTTTCTTTTCTGATACTTTGTCACCATGTCTTGTAAACTGCCAAAAGTGAAATAAAAATAGATGAAATAAAGGGGTGAAAAAAAAATAAGTAGTCATACTGAAGACAAGAAATAGAAGAAGAAGAAAAGCTAAAAAGGGTCTATGTAAACGATAGTAACACGCTGTGGTCATCCTGATCAACTTCAGAGAATTGTTGCCATGGAAACAGTGGCACTGACAGGAGACTAATCCTTATACCTGTTGATGAGGTCATCATCATCATCCGTCTCCATTTCATCTTCCATAGCAGCCTGCAGGTCCCCAATCCGCTTAAAGGCCAACTTCAAATCTGCTTGTAAGCTCTGATTGGCTGCTTCCAGACTTTCAATATCCATTTCCTGTTTAAAGTCCAACCAAACTTATGAAAAAGAGACTATGGTTTTGCTACAGCAACCATATTGTGTTATATCCAGTACCATTACATTTACCTGAAAAGCTAACTATGGTTTAACCAGTGCATTACTACAAATACCACAGCTACGGTTACTGTGCTATAACTATGTCACTTTTTATAAAAGATCCATTGTGGCAGTTTCCCTTCATTATAATAGCTATAGCAATGGCAAGAGAATATCCATCCAACAGGAGGCGCTCACCAGCTCATGTTTTTTGCGACTGGCTTCTGCCTCTTTTTTAGACAGTTCAGTCATCTCCTCCTTTATGTCTCGGATCTGTCTCTGCATGCGCTTGTTCTGATCCTTTTCCCTGTTTTCACTGGCAATACGCTGGTCTCGTTCCTCAGTCATCTTCTCCAGGTTTTCCTTCAGCCGTGTTACAAGAGACTGGAGGATGAACATGGACAGATGGAAAAGCCAAAGATAAGATCTCATAAATAAAAGACAGAAACACATTGAAGCAATTCCCTGTAAATGAATTGTGGCCACTGAGTTGTTTATCTGCTTGCATCATGGATATTGGTTTAGCACACAGTTCACTTAAAGAATTATGCATGAAATAAAACATAACATTAAACTAAAACTAAATTGAAATTTGCAACTAAAATAAAAAAATGAAATAAAATGACTGAATGCAGTGAGAGAGCAGTCACGTGACTCACCTCCAGACGTTTGGTTTGGGTCCTCTCATATTCTAGTTTGGTCTCTAGTTCGCGGATTTTGGCTTCCTGACGGCTGACCAGCGATTTCTCCACCATAGACTGTTCCTGAAATTCAATCTGTGACTGCAGGGAGTGAAGCTGACAAAAAATAAAAATAAAAACAAACAGGTCACTCTGAGGTCATGTTTAAGGCTGCCATCTCACTGCATGGGCCCTAACCATCTAAAATTACACCAAACACTGTAGAATATAATGATTGAGGGGACAGAAAGCAATTTCAGGCTCCTACAAAGATGTTTTAGTGTGTTTGGGTGATTTTATGGTACCTTATCCTGGATCTCTTGTTTTTCTTTCATGGTCTCTTCCACTTGGGCCTGTAAGTCACTGATCTGTGCAAGATCTCTTGTTGACTAAACATATACACACACATATGATACATAGTTAATTTAAACTCTTAATCTGTGCTAGTAGTATTTAATTTTTTTAAAGCTGTATAATGTTGATATATACATATATAAATATATAATTCAGACTTTTACGTCATACACATTTGTTGTTTTTCAAAGAAGTCTCTTACATCCACCAAGGCTGCATTTATTTTGATCAAACATACAGTAAAAAACATTAATATGTTAAACTATTATAATAATTTAAAATAACAGTTTTCTGTTTGAAAAGATTGTAAAATATAATTTATTCCCCTGATGGAAAAGGTTAATTTTCAGCAGCAAACTCTGGTCTTTGGTGTCATAAAATCCCTTAATAATCATCCAATATGCCTATGTGTTGCTCAATAAATATTTCTTATTATTAGCATTGTTGAATACAGCTGCTTAATATATATTTTTTTACTTTTTTAAGGATTCTTTGATGAATAAAAAGTTCAAAGGAACAACATTTAAATAAAAACAAAAGTCTTTTGTAACATTTTAAATGTTACTTTTGATCAATTTATTGCATCCTTGGTTAATACAAATATTAATTTCTTAAGAAAAAAAATCTTACTGACTCGCAGCTTTTATGGTACTATATATATACATATATATATATATATGTGAGGTCACCTGAGCCACAGCAGCTTTGTGTTTCTTCATGAGTTCATTCATGTCCTCCTGATCCTCCTCAAAGCGAGACTGCAGGTCGTTCTTCTCTCTCTGCAGACGACTTATCTGTTCCTCTGACTGAGGGAGACAGGACAGACAGGGTTGAGGGAGTAACTTGAATAGTTTTATTCATGGTCTTTGAGTATGAGGAAATGCCAAGCAACCTGCATGTTGGCATCAGTCTGATTTTGCAGGTTCTACCATGTGACCAAAATACTGGATGCACAGAGCTGGGCATCAACAAAAAAATATTTTCTTAATGCTTTTGAAAACTATCAAACCTGTTTATTTCATATCTAATAGCTGTATTTTATTATTTGTGTTGTTTTTCTCCTCTCTCCATGACACTTTCAGGACTAAACTGTCTAGATAAACCCCCAAAAACAACTTTTGCAGCAGCCTTTCAGTGTTTCTGCCATTTCAGAGTAAGATTAGAGTAGCAATTCAGAGTGGGTCTAAAACACCGTCATTACACGCAGTAATTGCATATTTATGGTTGAGACTGTGACGAGGAGATTATACCCTTAAACTCTTCTCTTTGACATCATCTTCTCTCTCATAAATAATAAAATTAAACGCATACCCCAAGTGAACCATTTAAATCCGAGTACTATATTTTTGGAGTCCTGAAAGAGGCTGTAATGTGAATGGGGGAGGAATTAAAGAGTAGCTGCACTGATTTTCATTTTATCTCCATCCCTTTTTTTTGTAAAATGTGAAGTGACAAAATCAGAATATATTTAAGATATAAAATTCCATGTGATTTAGGATTTGTGTCAGTGTGATTTCACTGTGGGTGGAGCCAGACATCATGATGCTGCAGGAATAAAAACCAAGCAACTGTCAAATTGTCTTGTCGGCTGTCACAGTCGGTTAGGACAAAAACTCAGATAAACATGGAAGAGACAGGATTTAACGCTTTATCGCGTCATGCTTGGTTAAGACACCATGATTCAGGGTTTCTTTATCTGACTCTGGAGGTTTACATTTTTCCCTCTGGAATATTTATTATAAATGTTTTTCCCAGCAGCCCGAGCTGGAAAATAATTGAACTGCAAGCACTTTATTTCGCTCTACCCAAAAGTTGAAATGAATCTGGACACATTTACTGTTCTTTTTAAATAATAATGAAAAAAATTGCCTCAAGACTAACATATTTCATTACAAAATCGAATTTTAAATTTCACGTTTTAAATGGCACATTCTATCCTGTGTACATTTCTGAAGAGATGTTGATGACTCGCAATCAGTTGTCTATAATAAACAACCAATTTCTGCTCAGTAACTTGAAGAAGTAAATGAAGTATCTTTAAATGTGGGATAATTCCTCAATATTTTTAGAGTTAAAAAGGTACTACTAACTAGTAAACAAATACCCCAAACAATGAGAAAGTAAAAAAACAGCTTAAGCTTCAAAGAAAAAGTAAAGTAGTAATCAGTAAACAAACATTTTAAACAACAAAAGGACAAACAATACAGAAAACAAACACTCTAAAAACAAACAAGCAAACAATCATATATACATAATGTAGTCTATGTTTGAACAAATATATTTTAAAAACATTAAAATCTTTCCTATTTATGACCACTGAACTGTTTCCAAATTAATTAGAATGTGACTCACCGCCATCTTGCCTTTGGTGATGTCATCCATCTGGATATGAAGATCTTCAATTTCCAGCTCCATAGACTTGCGTGCTTTAACTGCGGCTGCGCAGGCAAACTCTGACTCCTCTAACTACATCAGATACAGCATACACACACATTCTCACATGAAGATATTAGTCCTATTGTTTTCCCAGTGAGGGACATTAATTTCCGCTACTCTGACCTTATTTTTGAGTGCGGCGATCTCTCTTTTGCTGGGCACGTTACTCTTAAGGTGATCCAGCATCATCTGTGCATCGGCCAGAAGAACTTTTGTGCGCTTCAGATCCTTCCTGAGACGTTTCTCTGTCTCTACATCCCTCTGGCCAACCTGTTATACGGTGTAATACTGTGTTATACTTGAAGTATTGTGTGCTGTCTGCAGTTTTTGTGTTCTCTTGTGTTAGTACCTGTTCCTGCGCCGTCATCAGTTTGGACTCCAGGTCTCTCTTTTCCCTCAGAACTCTCTGTTTATCATCATATTCCTCCTCTAACTGCACTTCCATTTGCTTCAGCTGCACACACATTTTAAAAGAGCCATTAGGAAACAGAGATGTCCCAAACTGTGCGATTTGAACCTTTGACAGAGTGTTTAGATTCTGGTTGTTCACCTTCTTACTGCAGGACAGTCTGATGTCTTCCACTTCCTCATCCTTACTGTCCAACTCTTTAGTATGTGTTTGTTTCATTCTCTCCGTCTCCATTTCCAAACGGAGTTTAGCCTAAATAACACACACAGATCAGATATGTGTCGTCTGTTGAAAATATCCTCTACTTCATTCTACTTTTCTAAAAGGTTATTTTAATATTATTTACATGCTGTTATAGTATTTGTTATTATATAAAATTAGCTTTATTTATTTATTTTTAATTATGTATTTTTCTGTTTTAATTTTAATTTAGTTCACATTTTATTAATTTCATTGTTTTTTTCTATTTAATTTTATAGATTTAATTTCAATTTCAGCTTCTATGTTTATATATATATATATATATAGTTTTAATTAAATTATTTGTAATAAGATTAGTTTTCGTTAACAATGGCTATCACTAAAAAAAACTATTCTTCTTCGATTCGTGCTTTTTTAGCCTGTACCTGTTCCAGCATCTGAATGGTTCCAGCTTGTTCATCAAGCTCCTCCTCTTGATCTTTGACCTTTGCTTCCAGATCACGCACTTGCTTCTTAACCTTTGCGAGTGATGCCTCGTCTTTTGACTCCTGAGAGGAGACATCCTGGAGCTCGGATTCCAGCTGCTCTACTTTCACACTGACTGTACACAGCTCTGTGTCCTTCTCCTGTTTGTTAAAGTATGAAGTTGTCATTACCAACTTGCCATAGACTTTAATACAGAAACCTGAAATTAAACATCTTGCTTAAGGATGCGAGAGAGCAACACACTTTCATCTATCTTTAGTCTCACCTGTAGTTGCTGTCTGATTGTAAACACCTCTCCAGTTAGCATATCTCTATCTCTTCCCAGTTTCTCCCGCTGGTTCCTCTCCTTCTGTAGTTCCTCGTGAAACTGGTTCTTCTCCACATCAAACCTGTCAGAAAATTCAGAAGATAGATGGATTTTGAGATGTAATTTCAACCACAGTATGACAAGAGCAACATGATAATGTCCTCATGGGCATAAACTACCAAACAGAACTTTTGTAGGCCCTCAAGCAAACATTTCCTCATCTGCTTCTGATTTTGTACATTTTCAGCTTGCAAAATGTTAATCTGCATTTTTAGAAATGATGTTTGAGTTTTTATTTTTTTTAGTTCTCCAGATTTCAGTGAGAAAATGAAAGCCTATACACTGAAGTCACTCACGAATTGTCAGGTATGTTCAGATTTAACTGAAGCTTCAAATCTGATGTTTTACTTATGAGTAATATCAGCCTAATACTAAACACACACAGAAATAAAAACAGTCCAGAAGTAAACAAATCCGACCAAGAGCTCAAACAGACAGTAAATAAATAACAATACACTCAAACAATAAATAAACAGCCCAAAAATCAGACAGTAAACAAACAAAGAGTGCTCAAACAGATATGTAATCATACAATAAACAGTACTTTAAATGTTTAGAAATAAACAATGAGTAAACGAACAGCCCAAACTATAAATGAACAGCACAGCTAATCAGAAAATAAACAAACTGATAAAACAACTAAACACTAAGTTTTGCAAAAACATAATTTCAGGAGGAGTGCTGGATGAATTAATCACGGCTGGCATCACATCATCTAATCAATCCCACCCAATCAAATACTTCCTGCCTACTATAAATTACTATAAAACTACTATAAAAACTTCCGCATCTCGCTTATTGCACATTCCTCCTCCACCCCTTCTCCACCCTCTATCTCCACGCTTTCCTCCGGGGGGGGCAGACGGAGACCAAGCCGGACACCGAACTCTTGCCCTCAACAGGGTTCAAACCACTAGGGTTCAGAGGCCGCTGTTCTCCCGGCTCATCCCCCGGACAGCACGCCAAATTCGCTATTTATTCTTCGTTAATGAGGAACCGTGAACTCGTGAAACGACAAACAGAAGACCGTAATCAGACGAAATAAACTGCTTAAATAAAAAGCATATACAGTAGTCAGACAGTAAAGGAACAGCCTAACTAAACAAACAAAGGTCAGTAATTAAGTAAACAAACAACTTAAACAGCAAACAATCATATAGTAAATCAAATTGTTTACTGTTTTATTGAATGAGGTGTAAACAACGAGTAAACAAACAGCCAGACAGTAAAGTAAACAAACCACTAAAACAATCAAAACAGTGAGCAAACACGCCAGATTATAAACAAACGGCCCAAACAACCACAGATTAAACAATAATCAGAAATCTCCATAATCAGACCCCAGCAGGTGACCAGGCATGAGAATGAAGACACAGTGTGGGTGTGTGTGTGTTTGTGTGGGTGTGTGTGTACTGTATGTGACTGGCTCTTACTTCCTCTGCTTTCTCTCCAGTTCATGGTTGCGTCCCTCTTGATTTTCCAAGTGGAGTTTGGTGTCTTGCAGTTCAGCTGCCAGCCGCTGGCATTTCTTCTTCAGCTGCTGGACTGATCGCTGGGACTCCTCGTGGTCAGCCTGCAAGTCTGTTAACTACACAGAGAGAAAGACAGGAAGGTGAAGTTTGTAAAATTCTGGAGAGTTTGAATTTGTATACACTGTGTGCACTCTGTGTATGTGTTTATTTACTGTGCTTTACTGACTTTTCTCTCCAAGTGTCTCTTATTCTGTTGTTCTGTCTCCACCTTGTCATCCATCTCCTGCTGGAGTTTTTTCTTTGTGAATTCTGTGTCTCTGATGGCACGTTCATATTTCAGCCTCCATTCACCTCCTGATATGCACAAACACACAGAGACAGACAGAGTTTTTTTGGATGAGTTGTTTGTTTGTGTGTGTGTGTGGAGTAGTTTTTGACCAATCCAGTCCTCTTTCCATCCCAGCAGCTAAAAAAAAACGCTATGTTCTAATCAAAATAAAGCATTTTCATCAGCCTCTAGTGCTGTCTGATTTTTTTTTTTTTTTTTTTTTGTTTACCAGAATCATCATCATCATTGTCCATCTCGCCGTTGAGTTCTGATGCTTGGAGGAGTCTAGCCTCCATGATCTCCATCTCCATGGACTCCATCTGTTTCTTCACAGCGTCAAACTTCACCTGAAATTCAGAAAAAGAAAAGCAAAGGTATGTTCTACAGCAGCCCACTCAAAAATTCACTCCTACAACAACTTTCACAGACTATATAAGAAAGTTTATATAAACTATAAAAATCTTCCCAAAACATTTCAACAACTTTTATTCAATCCATGACACAAGCTGCTCATTATTTGGAATGGATTAAATATAACAAATCTACATTTATAAAAACATATCCAATATGCTACTAAAATGAAGCTGCCATATTATTTACAGTACCATATTAAAAAATGTAATAAATATTTGTAACTGTTACTAAACATCTTTTGTTTTTTTACTAAATATTGCATAAAAAATAGTGCTGTCAAATGATGAATCGTGAGTAATCACATGAAAGTTTTATTTACATAATACAGGTATGTGTGCTTTGAATATTTATTATGTATGAATGTGCATGTATACATTTTTAAAAAATAATATTTTTATATTAAATACATTTCTTTATAATATAAATTATATTAATGTAAATATAGACATACAGGTACTTTTAAAATAAATACTGTATGTGTGTGTATTTATCCATACATAATAAATAAAACAAATCATGTTTAATCCTTTGACAGCACTAATAAAAAAACAAAACAAAAAAAACATCAAATGAAAAAATGTAGTAATGCAGTGTAAAACCATATTGTTTTATTCATGTTACTTAAAAAGTTATCTTTTACTTAGTTACTATCCATTAATGTTTAATAAACACTGAAACTAGACTGATGGAGTTTATGTACCTGCATGTCCTTCATGTCCTTCTCCAAACGCAATCTCTCGCTTGTTTCTGTCTCCAGCAGCTGGGATGTAGACTCGGCAGAGTTCCTCTCATCTGAAAGCTCTGCCGTCAGCTCTGTGATCTACATAAACACACATATTCACACATATGTTTTTCTAATATGGTGGAGACACCTCCACCACGCCTCCTGCATAGAATAACTGTAATTTGTCAATACTATTCTGTTTAACTCAAAAATAACAGCCACCAAACAAGACAGCAAAACAATTAGATAATATGCTTGGATCTCTTACTCTGCTTTCCATACGATCCGAAGTCAGCCGAAGCTCATTTCTTTCCTTCTCCACCTTCTCCAACTTCAACTTCAGATGCATGATCTCCTCCTAAAAGTCAAAACAAAACTTTTATCTCCACTGAATATTTAGATAAGATCTTTGGCTTTGGATATAATCTTTGGCCCGAGGCTTGAGATAATATTATATGATCTGATGTTCTTTTGATCAGGCGAGATCCTTCTGCCTTCAGGTGAGTTCAGGAATGGGCCAGACTGCAATGTTGCATTTCTAAAGCGAATGCTTTGAGCTGTGATGGCAGCAGGAATCAAAGAGAACCCTCGGCTCTAACACTGATGCAACAAAAGCCCTCAGATCATGTCATCTTTCAGGCAAACGCGTCCACACACACAGATAAACCTTCCAGCTCTACTGTAAACTGAAAGAAGCTTTGCATAGCGAGGAAACCAGGCCATGGAATAAAAGAGAAACTCTCACATCTTTTCCTCGAATCTGTTCTTCGGTGAGCTGAACCTCTACTAGAGGTCGTACGGTGGTGAAGAGCTTCCACCAGGGCCAGTCCTTCACGCCACGATTCTTCTTGATGTTCTTCTGGACACAACGGATTGCCAAATCCTGGATCTGAGAGACAGGGAGATTAGTTTTGGATTATTTAAAGGGAGCTTTTACCTGAAAATGAAACTTTTATGCACCCCTAGTCTTCATTGATTTTTCTTATATAAAACAGAGTGGCCCATTTTTAGTTTTAGGGTGATAAAAAGCCATCGAGATTTTGAATGCCATGAGGATGAGTTAATGATGACAGAATAGGCATTTTGATTGAACTATTCTTTTAATCATCTGGCTGACGATACAGATCTCCATCTGTGAATGACATGACAGTTGCATTAACAGTGCGGCATGAAATGATTAATGCTCCATTGCAAACACAAACATAAAAGCCACAGTATGACTTTGATATGACATTTTTAAAAAAGTACAGAGAGATTCGCAAACCAAAACTGTAAATCCGATTGGAATTAATTAAATGCGCATTATGAAGAATTGAGAGGATTTCATTCTGCATGCCGTGATCTGAAAGTGTTCAGAGGAGCTTTTATTAATTTGAGATCTTATAATTCAAGGGAGACTAAACGGGAGAGCACTTAAAGCAGAAGTGTGTTTATTTTACCAGTGATAAAAAAAAAAATCTACCACAGGTTAATATGCAGAGACAACTAAGTCATTTGTAGGTTAATTACTACAAAGTACAAGTTTGTTTGAGCTGCACAACAACAGTGGCTCAACCAATGGAGTGAGTTTAGGGCAGAAGTATTTGTTTGACTGACCAATGGGAGATGTAGGTAGTTTTTTATTGCTTGGTGTTGCAGAAATTACCAATATCAGCTTAAATTAAAACCTAGTCACCTCCATAAATGCTCACTTGCTCAATGCTGTGCATTGATGTATGTGTTTTACTCATATTAGCAGACAAATTTTACAGTTGGGTTAACATTTTGGGTTAGTCTTTTTATTTAGGAAATATAAGGAATACTTTCCCTCAGCAAGGATGCACTGGTTTGACAATAAATGTGCTATTTTTTAAAAAACTTTCTATTCATCAAAGCATTTGACAAAAATGTATAATTTTTCCACAAAAATATAAATATTAATCAGCAATATTAAAAAGAAATCAGCAAATGAGAATTAATAAATGGAGTAAAAATAGCTGAAAATAGCTTTTTCTTTACACGGAGGAAATTATTTTAAATTGTAATCATATTTTACAGTATCACTCTTTTTTACTGTATTTTTAATCAAATAAATCAAGCTTGGAGAGCATAAGAGAAAAAAAAAAGAAATTTTCCGATCCCAGACATTTGAACGGTAGTGTAAAAGAAATAAATGTTGAGATTCTGATGGACTGACACTGCAATTTCAGCTCAAGACTGAGGCAAAGTGGAAAATTTACTTTACCTTCCTCTTTTTGAAAGCCTGTCGAGACAAAAAGCCCCTGCAGGCGGCCTGGAACAGCGTGATGTTCTGTCTGGTGTGTTCATCCCTCTGTCCCTCTAGTTTAGCCACTGTTCCAGCCCTAAAGAACACCTTACAGACACACACACACAAACATAGTTGTGACAGCAGCGAAGAAAGCATGTTAAAAGTGTATATTTTAATGGTCGCAAAATGTCATAGTAGAATCAAAGAGACACAAGTAAACTTATAGAGAGTCGTATTTTTAAACAGTGGCAATATTAATCTGCAATATAAGGTACATAACCACATGAACATTGTTTTATTTTTTTTAATTACTGAAATTAATTACAGTATCAATTGCAGTTTAAACTGAAAAATAGGTATCTTTTCTTTACTCTATAGTATCGATATTCCTCTATTTATAATTCATCAAAGAAATAGATATTTATTGATCAGTATTTTAATTATATTTATTTTTTTATACATATTTTTCTATATGAAATAATTTTGGCATATTTAACATTTTATTATTGATATATTATTTTTGGCTTGCATTCTATTTTTATATGCTTAATTTTAATATATATATATATGTGTGTGTGTGTGTGTGTGTATAAATATAGAGAGAGCAAAAATTTAAATATATGAAATGTTAATGTATTTAATGTAATGTATGCAATAATTTTATCTGCCATCATGTTTAAAAATGAACATCTGACCACAGCAATCTGAACAACCCAAGTGAATCAATATTCATTCAATGCATATTTGGTTGATCTTTCGTTGCAAGCGATCATAACAGCACAAGTTGAGCAGAACTGACAGGAGATGTTGGTGGAGTAGTAAATCATTGTTTTGTTCCTCAAATCTTTCATGAAGGGCCCCTGACATTGTAATCCATTTCTGAGCGCAGTTCAGCCTTCGCAAACCTTGACGCCAATTGCAGCTGCCACAAAATAATTACTAACTATTCCAACTTATAATACGGTCCAATAAATCTCCATTCTTCTGGGAACGCGCCAGGCGGGGCTTGTTTACACACGCCGCCCTTCTCTCTTTTTTTGGCTTGCTGTGGTTTTCCAGCTGATGGGATTAAACTGTTGAGCGCCAGCGTCTGTTCACACTGATTAGGACGGCATGAAGAACCAGGAAAGACAAACAAACATAGCAGCTCACGTCAAAGTGAGAGTTTCTTGCGTCCATCAAATGGACCACGCAGTAGTAGACAGAGAAACATACAGATCAGCTGCATACAACAGAATTTGACTCACCTGCATCCTTTGACGCTTCCGAAGTGATAAAATGAGCAGTAACTTGTGTGTGTGTGTGTGTGTGTGTGTGTGTGTGTGTGTGTGTGTTACTCACTCTGCTCAGGCCCATGTGATAGCTGCTCTTCTCCAATTCCAAAGACTCCAAAAGCTCCTCTACTGCCTGCAATGACAAACACACTGTCATGTCTAGTTCACACAGTGTACATTACAAAAACACTGCTGACCCCTGTGTAGGCCTGCTGGACACCACACACACACACACACACACACAGTCCCCAAACTGTCCAGACGACCATCAGCCTGACCGTGACACTGACACTGTCTTTCTCATGCGGAAAGGTCTTGAGAACTCGATCTATCTGAAAGGGCCCATCTAGATTACAGCACTAAAGGGGGCACTGGCCCCTGACAACCAAAGGGCCATTGTTCGAATCACTTCACAAAAACCTTTCCTCTGAGACACGGTTCTACCTCCCTGTGTCTTTTTCTTTCTCTGTGCATCTCTCTAGATTTCCAATTTTGCATCGTTTCAACTTCCTCTGGGTCAAAAAAGAGGACGGTCATCTTTCTGTGTACTCTTTTTACTCTAAAAAGCTTACCTTTTTTTTGCTACACCTGTTAATTTACCAGCTAATAATATTTTAAACTGGCCATGAAACTTTATTGTGCTTTATTTTTATTAAAATGTTAAGGACAATGTGATTATTTAGCTGTTTATTATTTACAGCATAGGTTTGTACTGAACATCTGATTTTTCACAAAATGACTTAGCTTCTCATAATGTTTATCTCACAATTTTATATACATCTCCCAATATGACTTCATGTAATACCATCTAACTTATGATCTCACAGCTGGTCATAATTGTGGTTTTAAATCTCACAATCCCAACTGTATGTCATATTCACAGTATGGCTTTATATACTGTGTCACAATATGACTACAGTGGGTTATATCTCCCATTATGTATTATGCTACTTTTCCTACTTAAGCCTCCAACTCATAATTAACTCAATTTTATTTACTTGCATTTGGCACTTGGTGAGTATTCATTTTGGACCCTGTCTGCTGTGTACATGCCCAGGGCCACAGTGCAAAGGTTTTGTATATAACTCTCCTTTCCCCTCGGCTAATCACAGGGCCAAAACGAGATTAGGAGACCCCTGGACGGAGACATTTTTCTAGCTGATAATTACAGTACATTTGGGCATTTAGTAAGCACTAAAGCCCAGAGCAATTACTACATTTTTCCTGTCTGCTCTGCGTATTGATTCAAGTCAGAGACCCAGCTGGGGCTTCTTGATTAAACCATCACAATAACCCTGATTACCCAGAGTTCATTTTGTCTTGGATTCATGGCCCACAAGAACAAGAGGAATCCAAAACTTCATTTCAGTCATTTCTAAAGCTTTTGTTTTATTATTTTCATGCTCATTATTCTCTCAAATACCCACTCACTCGTTTCTCATCCTTCACGATGTAGTTTCGGCCCAGTTTCTTGGTCAGGTGAGGGGCCAAAACGTCAAAGCGTCTTCTAAACTCAGAGAAGACCATGTGGTCAGGGTAACCTGCAAAAAGCAAACGGATATTCAGCAGGAAAAAACGAAGAGGACATGATTTCATCTATTTGTTTGGATTTTTTGCCTTCTCTCTCCTCACCTTGTCTGTAAATCCTCAAGCTGTCCAGCAGCTTGAAGCCACGGATCTGGGCCCTGAGCAAATCCACATCTATCTGCATGAGTCCAGGGTCACAGCTGTCCTCCGGGGTCCCTGTGGCCCTCAGAACCTCCGCTCGAGGTAACAGACAGTGGACAAAGTGAACCCTAGATCTCCGCACGGTGTCCAAAAGTGCATCCTGATCATAAGAAAGGTTTTCCATGAAAGACAGACTCTCAACAACGAGTATTTGGTGTAGGACCTTTTTAAAAACCCACCACTTGGAGTTTAATCTGAAGACAGAGAGACTTCTTTTTGACCGCTGCCATGCCTGTGGTGAAAGTCTTCCTCATGCTGGTGGCCCGACGCATAGCGAGCTGAGAGACGCCCTCCAGACCGGCGATGGAGCCGGTCAAAACTGCAGCACTGCTGGACCGGCCCACAAACATCCCGCTGATGCTCTTCCTGTTAGGATTATCAAGTCTGATGTACATTTGTGTACATGTGCAATATGTATATTCTACAATAATAATATGTTTATTGTTTTTACTATGTACAAGCTGACATTTTGTATGTTACCTGCAACAAAAACACTGGTGTTTTCCGGAATATCAGCACGATTACAAAATGTTACATCAATAAAAAACCAGTTAACATTTTGAGTTGGATTTGATTTTTTTTTTTTTTGGATTTATTTTTTTTTAGTCAAGTATATATGTATCTGAGCAACACATAGTTTGTTATTACCGAATAAATCTGCATTTTGAACAAAACAAATTAATGAATGTTTCAAAAATCTGGCAAGAATCATTTGAAAGACTCAATCACTCAACTCATTAAGAAAGTTAATTGCAGCTACCCACTGGCAGTTTCAGATGTCAAATTTATTTTTATGAAATGAATTTAAGGTGGCGCATCCCTAATCTGGTGTCTGAACTCAATTAGTGTAGTCATTCTTATTGAATTAAATCCAAACAAACAAACAAAACTATGTTTTTGGCCAATTTTGACTGATTGAAGTGCAAATGGTTGTGGATTGGTCTTACTTCTGGGAGTTCTGCAGCAGATTGGCTGCGTTCTGGGGGGTGGGATTTAGCCTGGCTAGGTTTAGCCATCCTTGTGTGTCATATTCCACCCAATCTGTCCCGTGACTGTGGCCGAGCAGGAAGTGATGTGTGTTTTCACTTTTAAGCACCACTGTGTGACCTGCAGAAAAACAATGCATAGATTGGCAGAATGTAGACGCGTGAGTGTTTGTGTGTTTGTGCATGTATATGTGTGTGACCTGTGCTCTCTCCCTCTGCAGGGCCATAGTAACTGAAGACTCGCTGCAGGAGTGTTTCCTCTGAACCTCCAGGCTGCAAAACCTCCTCCTCCATCAGCCAGAACAGACCTCTGGCCTCATCTGTCCGGGACAGAGTACGTACCTGAAACACAGACATGAATATTCACCGTCAAATAGTATTTTCTACACACACAGACATGATATGTCTAAACATGTTTTAAAAAGACTGCAGGCAACATAACTATGACTGGCTAGCTAATTACTATTAATATTAGATTAAATATGCCCTACACTGACATTCTGTCATTTCCAGTTACAGCCCTCAAAAGTAAAATCTTTGGTAATAATCACAGTCATCACTCAGATGAAAATAAAATTAATTATCCAAAGAGATAAACTTTAAACATAAGCAGTTATGACTTGTTCAGGAAGCACGTCTCACCAGGGTCTGACTGGAGGACTGATCAACCACAGCTACTGAGCGAGAAGGACTGGGTTCCAGGTCATCCAATGTGATCTCAATGTTTTCCTATGGAAAGACAGATACCATTATTTAAATTTTTTTAAATAAATAAATAAAACACACATATATATGTTTCAATATATAATTGTTTCTATGATGGAATTGTTATATATCAAAAATCCTAAAAACATTAAGCAGAACAGTTGATTGATAAATAATAAGTAATATTTCTTAAATAGCAAATAAGATAATATCTGAAGGATCATGTGACATTAGTTGACAAAGAGGTTTTTGCACCTCTTTGTAACGCTCCAGTTCCCGTACAAATGTTCGCTCCTGGAACAGCGTCTGCAGACGTTCCTGAGCGTAATTATGGCAGAGCTCCTCAAAAGTGGCCCCACGCTGGTTCTTCACCTGCCGAGGGTTCTGGAACCCTGGTGTGTCCACAATCAGCAGAGAACAGAGAGAATGCTGACTGGACTTCAGCGCTCTGAAAGAAGAAAATATCAGAATGCATCTCTTATTCGGTAAACCATGTTTCTCTTTGAAATCACTTGCCGATTACCTATTAATGAGAGAGATGCTGAGTGTGAAAAGCTCAGAGTATAAACCAGATGCCATAAACTCCAAACACTCAGCTGCTGTTGCTTTAGACACTGAAACGCACATAAAAACCCTTTTTAAGACATAAAATAGGCAAGTATTTATCATATTTAAGACAGTATGGTAAAAAACACTACCTGAGCTATCGGTATCATCCGTACTTTGCCGGACACTTGAGGAGCGCGGAAGAGTGCCCTTGCCCTGCGTTTTAAAGATGCCGGATGACAGCTCTTCCAGTGAGCAGCCCAGGAGATATGCTGCTTTTTGTGCCCACTCATGCCTGGCAAACTGCTTTCGGCCCGCTGAGGGGTCAGAAAGCCACATTCAGGATAGAAAAGCAGCGTTACCTCAAAACATCTGTCGCATTATGGTGAACTACAATAGGTAGTCAAGTGTCTAGTGAACAAGGAGAAACTTTCATCTCCTGGATTGATGATCAAAGAGAACAAACATTTTCATTGTGGCGTCCGACATCAGTGGAAACAAGCACAAAGGTAGATGAAAGACGAACACACAGTTCTGTTAAGATGCTAAATAAAACAAAACCACCTGCCTTTAGTCTAAAGCAGAAAGAGAGAGACCTGCATTTACCTGCATCTGTTTCTGTGTTATGATGGGGGCAGCATGCAACATCAATATGCAATAAAAAGACATGATTACAATGGTTCAAACACAAAAAAACAACTGTTATACACAAAAAAGCATGATTAGAGGCATAGTTCACTCCAAAATTTTAATTCTGCCATCATTTACTTACACTCATGTAATTCTGAACCTATCTGACTTTCTTTGATGAAAAGAAGATATTTTGAAGAATGTTACAGTTATGGTTTCCATTGACTTCCATTGTATGGACAAAAAATAGGAACCAAAACAGTTTGGTTACCAACATTCTTCAAAAGGTTGGTTTTTGCTTTTTTTTTTTTTTTAAAAAAGGTTAAAAAAAATGCATACAGGTTTGAAATGACAGGAGAGTAAATGATGACTTAATATTTGGGTGGACAATCCCTTTCATTACTGACAAATGTTTTTAGACATCAAACACACACACACACACACTAAAGTCTAAACAGCAAAACATGTTTTCAGTTACATGACAGAAAAGACTCTAGTGACTCATAGTGGACAGATTTTAAAATACAGTCTGTGCAGTCAGACATGCTGTATATTACTGTTTCACACATATGGTATTGGTTATGACAGTAGAGAAGCCGGTAGCTTTACCTTTGGTGGCCCCAGCGGCACCGAGGTGGTATATGGCCCCTAAGATCAGCCACACTGTTTTCTGTTCTTCAGCAGAGATGCCCAGGACCTTCATGGCAGCCTGTAGCTTAGTGAACTGCTGAGCAGCTTTCTGCTTGTCCTCAGGCTACAGAGCATTTGACATATGATATACAATGATAAAATGTGTGTCTAATGATGGTACATGTAGTTTTTATTACCTTCACGTGAGGGAGGAGCCCAAACGCGCTGTTCTCAGCAAAGTGGTTAAAATGAAGTTCAGTCCTGAAAAGCATAATATTCTATCAGCTGGTCAACTTTAATCTTTGCATGTGTCTTGCTTTGACCTCAATCTTTACTATTTAGTATGCCAGAATATTACAAAATGGCGTGTCAAAGTTGGCTGGATAGATTTATGCAAGACCTATGCGTTTTAGGTTAATACACTGTAAAACAATTACGACCAGTAAATCAGGTCAACAATGTTACAAGATTAAAGGGTTACTCCACCCTAAAATTAATTAGGGAAAATAAAAGGGATTATTTTTGTTTCATTTACATACAAAAATATTATCTTTACTTCATAACGTTATGGTTGAACCATTGATGGCAGACAGAGGATTGTGACAATGTCATTAATAGTTTTCTGAACCCTGGTAGACAGTGGGACAGTCACAAGCCTCCCAATTTAATCCAAAATATCTTAAATTGTGTTCTGAAGATGAATAAAGCTTTTACAGGTTTGGAAGGAAATGGGCATAAGTCATTAATGATAAAATGTTCATTTTGGTGTGGAGTAAGCCTTTGGACATATTTTTTAAATTCAACTGAATTTTAGAAATGTTTTATAGCGTAATAGTCTCTGATTTACTTTAGAGCTGCATCTGCTCCAGCCATCAGATAGTAAAACACATTGAAGCTCGATTCTCCTTCTGGTCGCCTGGTCACTCTGAACTTCTCCAGCAACATTGTCTGCATGCAAGACATAAAGCAAATCATATAAATAAATCCCCCAACGTCTTTAGAAATTATGAGTAAGTCTTCCCGTTGTACCCTACCTGAACAGAGGCAGAGGCCACCTGTCCTGCCTGGTCGAAGTCAAGAGAGACTATGTGTGAGAAGCGACTGGCGTTCACATTCATAGCTGTGCTGCTGTTCCCGAAAGCCTCCAAAACCGTGTAGACTGCCTGCCATTTCTCAGCTGTGGGGAGACAACAGATAATTACATAATCATAGAATAAAATTTTTAAAAAAATAAGATGATCAAAATTAGCAATAAATTGAAAGTGAACTAGGGGAGTGGGTCTATATTGGGTCTTGCTCTTCATCCTCACCTGAGTAGACCTTTCCACTGCCGCCTGCGATGGTGACCAGGTACTGCAGCAGGTGCTGGCAGTTAGTGGTCTTTCCGCTGCCACTCTTGCCCAGCAACACAATGGTCTGATCCTGACGTGTGGTCAGCAGCTGATGATACGCCGACTGAGCAACAGCGAAAATATGAGGAGCTGTTTCCTCCCTCCGGCAGCCCTTGAACATCTGCATCACCTGATATAAACAGACCGTGTCACTCCATCTCTCTCTGCCATAACTTTGACATAATTTTAAGACTTTGTTTGAAGTTTGTACCTTCTCTGAGTACAAAGCAGGGGTGCTGAGAGGGTTGATCACCAGAAGATTTTGCCCAGCGTATGTGTGAATGAGGTTCCCACCATACCGCTGACGAAGGGAGTGCAGGATGCTAGACTCGTTGAGGTACAGGAGTGAGGAGAGATCCTCCACTCGATCATATGATAGAGGATTTGCCTGACAGATAGACAGATGAGAGCAATGAAACAGGTTTCTTGCCTTTTGCACGAGTAGTTTGTGAAAATATCTCTGCCTACCTTCTCCACATCATCCTCGTCCACTTCCAATACTGTCCCATCATGTTCAAGTCTGACCTTCACTTTTCCCTCTTGGAGAGAACCCATCTCTGTCTTAAGCTGTGTAGCTATACAAACAACAGAAATATTTATTTAGTTAAACTGAACATGGTTATTTGGATTATAACTTGAGTAATGAACTATGACTTCACTAACCCAAAGAGAAGCCATCTTTATGGACAAGCCAGACCTTCTCAGTGTTATACCAGGCCTTCTCCGCTGCAAGCTGTTCCTCTGTCTTTACCTGCATCCGAGAGAGATGAAAGAGAAAGTCACAAACATGCATTTCTAGGACTGATTGTGATTCAATTTAGATTTTTGACTTTAGAAGTGGATCCTGCGAACAAAGATCTGAGATATTAATTAAATATTAAAAAATGTAAACAAATATGAAGCATTTATACAGAACAAAACAGCTGGAGTCTTGCACAAGACAGACTGAAAAACACATTCAACATATACAGTAAATAAGCAGCAGAGCAAATGCACATCGGGTAGAAATCTATGCCCTAGATATGGAAAATGAATTAATATTCTCAATTAATATCCACACCACAAAGAAAACTATGAGGCACAGAAAACTGCAACTCTAAAACATGCACATATACACCAAGGTAGAATTTGAATTGAAAATGTGCTTTGGTTTGAACAGGAGCTCGGAAGTGATACGATTTCTTCAATAGCACCACAAGACTCTACTAAGCTTTACTCATAAGCAGAATTGCACACAGACAGGCAATGCAGTAGCCAGACCTTAGACAGACTGGCAGCTTCATGTGCAGCCTGCAGGATAGCCACAGGATCTTCAGCTGCCTTGGCCTGCAAAGGGCCAGGAAAAGCAAGAGGGCAGAAGTCAAAAAGTCATAAATACACAAATTCTCACGGGACTTAACAGAAATTAACAGGAGAATAAAACACTTCATATGAGAACTGTGAAAACAAGAAAGAAAGAAAGAAAGAAAGAAAGAGAAATAGCGGAGGGAGGTGTTTCTGCACCTGATTCCCCAGGGTGGGCTTCCTTGGAGATCCCTATAGATGGAATTAAAAAGGATCAGTAAAGAGTCCGAGTGTCCCGAGCAGGTTTAGCAGTGTGATTATTATCAAACCACCTGATGCTAATATTGAAACCAATGCCTGATACAACACACAGTTCTCACAGCTGAACACCATCGTCTTACACAAACATCTTGGTACAGTAGTTGTGGGACAAACCTGTTGGTTGGCGATAGTGGAAATCTGGGATGGAAGTTTTTCAGCAGGAGCTGCAGAAGGTTTTAACACCTCCTTCACCTTCACAGATACAGCACTTGTCAGTACGACGCTAGCACATGGTCTACAATCATGCCAAAAGCTAGCAAGATAGGAGCCACCACTGCAACTGACATGGTCAGCACTAATGCAATAACAGTCTGATATGTGGTCACGGCTGCAGCAAAAAATTATTTTTACCTCAACTTAAAGTTATTTGAAGGGTAAACAGACATGGTGTGCTTTCGAAATCATTAGTTGACATGCTTGATTCTTGCAAGCATCAGCTGCTGATGTTACTCCTTCAATCCACTTCAGAGGGTTAGAGTGAGACAGCAGTCAAAGTCTTGCAATCGTGAGAAAAAGCATTTGGTATGTGTTATGTAGTGAGCCTTGCAGAGTTTCATGGCACTGTCCTGCTGAGCAAACATGCTTTACTACAGCATTCAGAAACACATGCGGTATGTACCTCTGGCTTACGTACAGCAATGGACCTTGGTACTGGAATGAAGCCTGTAGGGGGTGCTAATGGGTCAACTTTGGGCTTGGGGATAAATCCTGCCACCGGGGCAAAAGGGTCTCGCTTTGGGCCGGGAACAAATCCCACTGGTGGTGCCAAAGGATCAGGTCTGGGCGTAGGTTGAGTGGAAGGGTTTTGTTTAAGAGCTGGTATGAATCCCGCCGGTGGTGCCAGAGGATCAGTCTTGGGTGTAGGTTGAGAGGAAGTATTTGGTTTAGGAGCTGAGCTGAATCCTGTCGGTGGTACCATAGGATCAGGTTTGGTTGTAGGTTGAGCAGGAGGATTTGGTTTAGGAACTGGAATGAAACCAGCAGGTGGAGCCAATGGATCAGGCTTGGCGACTGGAAGGAATCCAGCAGGAGGGGTAAGAGGATTTGGCTTAGAAGGTAAAAAGCCAACTGGAGGGGAAAGAGGGTCCATTCTAGGAGGTGGACTGATTGCGGGGGTGGATGGTTGGGGTTCTTCTGAGGGGGTCTCACTTTCACCAATCCTTTCTTTGCTTTCCTCTTGAGGTTCTTTGCGTTCAGAAGTTCTCAAGCGAGAGCGATGCTCTTTAGTCCTTGCACGGCCCATTAGGCTGGTCAACCCAAAAGAGAGGGCATCTCCATCCACAGAGCTGCCAGCTTGCATTGGCCGGATTTTGGGGACTGAAGTGGCTGTCAAAGGCTTTTCCTCTGGCCCTGCTTTGTGCGCCAGGTTCAGTCCTTTCCTCGTCAGTGTGTCAGACTCAATGCTGCCATGACGTCCATTCACGGAGTCGCTGCTTCTTTTGTCTACAGTCAGTGGCCGCTCTGGTTTCATCGCTGTTGATGGTTCACCCCGATGTCGTTCGGTGGACCCACTTACTGCTGTCTGAGACTGACTCGTACTATTCTCACTGTCCGACTGCTCACACAACCCAGAACACACACATACAGGTCACCACAAAAGAAAAAAAACAATGAAATTACACACTAGCGGCAAGATGTAAAGTTAAAAGTTCACATCCTTTGTAACCTAAAATAACACTATCTTGAGGTTCACAATTGCTGTGATATAATTCCACAAGCAACAAACTTCCAGAGTTTCTTAAATTACCCAAATTATTACAGATGGGTGCTGTTCTGCATATCAGAGACTCTTCACACTCTCCAGCCCAGCTGCAAGTACAGAAAGTTCATCAGAAAAAGACTTTGCAGTTCTTTTCTCAACACAGTCAGGCAGGTTAACAGACAGACCCAGTAATTAAGGTCACTGCAGTGCAACACTGGCTCACAGCCCTGAAACACAACTCTACAGGATCAACCGCACAGGCTTTGGTAGCCTCTCTCTCACTATACACATTTCAGAACTTGAAGTATTGCAAAGACCTCAAAATCATCTCCTTCTATAAAATAACAAATTAAAGTGCATATTTAAGATACTTGGAATAAGCTCTTATGTGGAGACAGACCTTCATGTCTATCCTGAAGGTGATGATACTGGTGCTCTTCCAGCTGTGCACGGCATTCTGTGGGACACTGAAATTAACAGCAGCACTTTGAGAGCGCTGGACAGGCCTCCAGCCCTGTGCCTCCATGATGACTTGCAAACCTCTCACACATTTGCTTCAGACTCACACAATCTTAGCTCAGCATCCCTCAGATGCTCCTTCCCTCTCTTTCTTCCTCCAGCTGCCCCTCCTACTACTGCAGTGATTGGAGGACAAAAAGGGCAGGGTGTGATGCCAGCAAGCCCCACCCACTGGATTACAGCAGTACTACAGTTCTAAACAAACATATACATACAGTCACCTTATTCTGCAAAAATGATCTTTACACCTGCTAATATTCAGGACCCTATAGTGTAGAAAGTTGCTTCAACTCACGCTGTTTCCATTATATTTTATCTACAGAATTTCATCTGGATGAAGAGAAGAAACAGATGCATTGCTTTCATATTATACGGTAATTATAGACAAAATACGAAGTTGGAAGCAAATAGCTGTTCTAAAAGAAAAAGACCACCATTTTCTGAACAAACCCCATCTTTAGCACCTCCTGATGATATACATGAAGTAAACACACAGGATGGGTTTTAGAGTGAACCACAGCCACAAAAAATGCAGAGTTCTGGGAGATGTAATCTCTTCTGATCTCAGAACAGACACCCATCTGAAATCCAGAGTCATGCAGTAATGACAACGCTGCTCAAACACTTACATTCGAGCTTTTTGCACCCGGGACATTTTCATCTTTCACCTAATGGGAGGCAGATAAAGACTGGAAAGTTAAACCAGCGATCAGATGCTCTAACCTGAGACATTGTTCTTGATGTGACATCTGACCCTTCTCTTGATATACAGTTCATCCCTCTGTCAGACCAAAAAGATTAACCTCTGTCTTTCTCAGTACATGGAGCAAGGGAGGTTCCTCCAGTGAAAAGTAATACTGAGAGAATGCAAAAGATTTGAAAGCAAATGCAAAGCTACTGGGTGTTCACTTCACTTGTTAGAGAGAATGCAAACGCTTGGCAAGTGAATGCAAAAGCAATTAAATAAATTTTTTTTTTTTCCTCCCATGTCATAGTTTTTCCATTACAGTGTGCTATCAAGGGCTCTGTAAGATACAGGCCAAACAATCATTTATCTTAATTCAGAGAAAAATCTGCTTCTAAACAGACAAAAATGAATGAGCAACAAGAAGAAAATTGTACTTTCCTTTTTTTCCCAAAATGAGAAGCGAGATGAGAAGGCCATGATGAAACAGACAGTTCAGGAGAAGAAAGGGAAGGAAAGGGGAGGAGAGGAAGGCTGGTTTGTGGAGAGACACAATACAGGATCGGTTAAATGCGGGCAGTCTTTCTGATTGAAGTTTTGGGGGTACAAGGACCCTGCGGTGAACGGGTAGAATGTATAGCTACAAGAAAAGAAATAAGGATTAACATCTCATATGTTAAATGGATTAAAACATAAAGCGGGAGCATTATTTAGGCTTTCAACATAACACAGTCAAAATACATTCTCATTATGGTCACAGCGTTCGACTTTCAATGTGTACATTTTTTCAAATTGTGTTTTTATGCTGTCAATGTCCAAAATGACAATAAAAATATGACTCATGTGTTATATTCCAACTCTTTTGAAGACTGAAAATTAATTTATTTGGAATGACATGACAGAGAGTAAACAACGACAGATGAGACAGCTGGAGCTCGAACTTTACAATATTATATGAATAAAATAATGTGAATCAAGCTTCACATAAACAAAAAAAAACAATGCTGAACAAGCAGATTTGTAATGTAAAAACAACGTGTCTGAAAGTGACAGTGCAATTTAAGGCAACAGGACTGAGCTTTCATGACACACCAGAGCATTCACTATAAATAGAGCACATGTGAAGAGGCCACAATGTGAAGTAACCAACACACACAAACACGAACGGCTCTCCGGCAGGCTTTAAAAACTGATTCTTGTACCTGTCAGATACAACGTAGACACATCGGATCCCCTTTGTTATTTAAAGCAGGTGGTCAGGTAGATATCCATGGGCAGACTTCTTGAGCGGGGTTCAACGTGGAGCAGGACGTTACGACAAGTACGTCAAGCAAGAGTTTAAGCTTGGGAGGGGGGATAACAGCTGCTTGAGGACACTGAGGATATAAATAACCATGTAGACCCCAGTACCCCCTTACCACACATTTACACACACACACACACACACACACACAACAAACTGGATTACAACAGCTTAACTGTTCTTTCAGAAAATCCAGCCAAACTCAATTCACAAATTTCGCCAGCAGAGACAACATGTTCAAATCCCACCACAAGGGGGCCATAATATGTGTGAATAAATAAACCGCTGCTGTTTCCAAAGCATCCACCAGAGGGTGATGTTGTACACATCTCTTCATGAGTTCATTTCTGTCGGCCTGACTTGTTATTGTTATAACAAACCCCAACCCTAGGTGTTGTAAGTGTTGCCATGTAACCCATCCCACACTGTCCCATCACATCCAAGGACCAGCAGGTCATAGTTAAGCTCTTTTAACTTGCATGAGTAAGCAACACCTAAAGTATTCCAACAATCACACAGCAGCATGCTAAAACACTTAAGATACCACATACATGCAGCCATCCACAACATCACATCTTGGTGCTAGTGACATGTTTAGTTTATCCAGTTTAACAGTTGAATATTATAGAGTTGCAATGAGCCGCTGTGATTGGTAATAGCTTGTATATGTATATATAGTAATCCAAAAATACATATGTATGAAGATATATTATCAGTTTATATTCTAAAAATGAATTTTGTTACAACACACTTTTAGCCGAAATTGTTCAAAAAACAGCAAGACACAAGATATTAACGTATAAAAATGCCGCAAGTCAGCTCTTTTTTCTGTTCGTGGTCAGTTATTATCCATGTGTGGTGTACAGGTTTGTAAATAAATACTAAAGGACAGCTTCTAATATGTATGTGTAGAGCGATATGTGAGCAGCTCTCGCTGGTGTATGTGTGACGTGGTCAAGTGAAGGCGTATCTAGCTTTCATCTAATAAAATAGTTCAGTTTTGTGTGTAATGGCAAAATAATCATATTTCGTTTAGTTCTTTTTATTAAGTTAATTTAGAAAAATGCTTGGAGCATTTTTGTTTATTAAATATAAGTTTTAGCTTTTTTAAAGTAATGAGAAAGTTGTCACAACTTGCCTAAAATGCAATAAAACATTTCAAGCATATAACAATGCTTAAACGTTAAAGCAGCTCCAGTGGAAACTAAATGGACGACTCCATCACTTTATTCAGAGTATTACATCATTCAGAACCGTAAAGGGTCTACATTTATTTGGGTGCACTGACAATATCTTGAGCGCAGGAGCGCTTCGCAAAAATTAACCGAAAAAAGACATGAACACAAAAAGCTTTGAATGATCACTTAACAAAACAATACAAAAAACAGAAAACAAAAACTCTTTCATTATTATTTTAATCTAGATGACTTGAGGAAGGTGCATCAGAAGAGATGGCGAGTCAGGAAATTTATCTTTGTGACACGGACTCAGATAACAATAAATAATTCAAATATCTTCCTACTATTTTCCTCGGACATATTCCTGGTAAATAGGCTACTTTTGCTGATGCTGTGACGAGCTTTAGCCTACTGCGTGTATTTTAATGCAGAACTCTTCAGCTGTGCTGACGGCATACTCTCTGTAGTTATTTTGGTGAAAGTAACTCAAAAGTAATACAGGAGTCATGTAATGAATTACAATTTTGAATCAGTAATATTGTAACGTAAGGAATTACTTTTAATGAATAGTAACAAGTAATATTTAACGTATTAAAGTCTGGAAGTAACTTGCACAACACTGGCCACATATATCATATCATATATCATTTCATATCAGTGCTACCAAGCAGGGCACATACAGGCTAGCATTGTCTATGGAGAACATGGTGGGTTCCTTTATCTGGTTAGATCTCCATGCAGATGGATGGAAGGCCTCTGCGTGGTCTTTCTAAAGACTACGCATGTCTTTCTTTTTTCTCTTATCAGCTGTTTTCAATGAAAGCAACATAATTCAGTGAACAGTATTCACAATGCTTTAAAATGCACAAAATAATGTCCACTTTATCAAACATTATTTTATTTCATAAATATAGCCACTGATTAGAGGAAACAGAAGGCAGGACTGAATGGCAGACATCACACACATTATGTGCTAACACAAGCGTAGTTTGATGAAGTGTGGACTTTAGGTCTCTAAACAAGTACACAGTGTCACATGGTGGGAGGTCTAAAGACTTTTTAAGCCCCGCCTAGTATCCTGCACGTTGCTAGGGTAATGAAATGTGGCGCGTCCTTCCTTTAAAGCCTGATTATTCTTAGCTGTTCTTGCTAATCCAATGCTTGCTAATACCAAGCGCTAATGGAGCAGAAAACAATCCATTTCATCTGCTTTTAAGTACATATGTGCTGTTTAGACATGTTTAATTTAAGCTATACATGAAGGATTTGGTCAAATCTAGGATGAAAGCATGTAGCTAGAGAATAGAGAAGATAAGCATAGCATGATTTGACCTCTGAGGGGAAAGCAGGCCAAAAGTGAATGAATATGTTGTATCATTCATTTAGAATTAAAAATAGACTGTCTTTTAACAAATTTCTAGTGTACTTTTGATGAAAACACAAGTTAAAGTGGCTGAACTACAGCCTGATTCACAAACTCAAGTATTGCACAAAAATGTAAAAAAAAAACTGACGTTTCTCTCATTCAGAAACATCCTAAGGGCACCACCCTGTGGATATGTAGTAGTCTTGTCTGGTCTTGCTGCTACTCTCTACATAGTGAGTTACTGTACATAACATTTACAGTATGGAATATGATGTCTTAAGTGAATGATACTACAAATCCTTAATAACCTGCACAACATGGACCAACAAACTATGTATTTCAAATACAATCCAGTTAAGGTTGCTTTTGTGTCTTGTACTGGTGCTTGTTGTTTGCTATGCAAACAAGGACCAGATTTATCATTTTCTTTTTTGGTATGGACCAAAACACAACTACAAGCATGAACACCCTGAAAGAAATCAAATCTCACCTTTGTGAAAACCAAAGCTGCACGACGAAATCAAATTGCAGTCATTATGACAACATCTAATGGCATTCAAAATGCATTAAGAAAGTAAATATGCTTATTGTTTTGATTCTATGCATTATGTCATATTCTGAGGGTGTGAAAGGCCAGGAGGTAAATGACTAACCAACTGGTACCATTAACTCACATTCAACGGACTGGTAAACTGTCTGAGATCATCTCTATGCTCACAGTTAGAGCTTGAACACTGGACAGCTTCTCACAGTCCCACTGCCAAATACCAGCGAAAATCAGCCCAAAAACCGCAGCTGGTCATCACACTGCCCCTGCGATCCAAACCAGGATAATTATCAGCCTAAGTAAAGCCACTTCCTGGACCCCTGTGTCCCTTGACCAGCGTCAATATTTAGGCCCCACGATAGCACTGGGGCGACACTGACAGCTCAAGAAAGACTTCTGGGTCATTGGCCAGGAAATAAAGTGGAGACATAAAGGGATATTTGACAGAGAGGATGGAGGGAGAGCAGACACTGGTGACAGACGAAAGATACTTCCTGTATTCAGTGCCTGATGTGCAGCCAAGTTAATCCATTACATAATCTAATCTGATACTAGTTAATGAAGCCATTCATGGACAGATTGTTTCAGAGCAGTCAGAGGACATTCACAGTCCACAGGCTGTTGAACCCTCACAGGGCGGACGAAGAAACAGAGTGCCATTATACCCAAAGAAATAATACAGGAAAGTGTTTATAAAACTTAGTTGGGGTTTTTTAGAATAGCAATGCAAACACTGACTGACATAGACATGCAGAGAATGAACTGTTAGACTGACTGACTTTTGGTAATGTTTGGCACAATTTGAAAATATGTACACTACCGTATTTATAGAAGATGTTTCTTCTGCTCATCAAGGCTGCATTTATTAGATTAACAATTTTGAAAAAAACTCTAAAATTGTGAAATATTATTTCAATTTAAAATCTTTTTTTTTTGTGAATATATTTTAAAATGTAATTTATTTCTGTGATACAAAGCATCATTACTCCAGTCTTCAGTGTCACATGATCCTTTCAGAAATCTAATATGCTGATTTTTTATTATCAGTGTTGGAAACAGTTGAGCTGCATAATAGTTTTTTTTTAGGATTCTTTGATCATTAAACTATTAAAAGGAGAAGCTTTTATTTAAAAGGTATAATAATGTTTAAAACTAGGTTTACAGTAGTTTACTGTTTCACTACTGTTCAAAAGTTTGGGATCAGTTATCAGATTTAATATATTAAAAAATAGATTTGGCTGCACAACTGTTTCCCACATTGATGACTCTAGTAATAAATCAGCATATTAGAATGAAAGGATCATGCAGCCTTGATGAACGGAAGACACATCTTTAAGGTCTAAAACTTTTGAACGGCAGTGTATATTATATACACACACACATTTTTAAAGTCATTTACGTTTAATACTGTCTGAAAAACAATGGATATTTACATATAATCACCGATACCTATTCCATCCATATCCAGAAAAGAATAAATAAAGAATGTGAAGCAGAAAAGAAAGAGCAGTGAGCAAAAATGGTGAAAGCAGTGAAAAAGAAATTGCTGTGCAGAGAACAGAAGCAGTGGGGGAGTAATTATTTAGCCATCTCCTGTGAGGAACTTCTTTACAAAGGCAGAAAAATACTCCATAATCAGACATCCTTACTTCACATTGTTAACCAAGGACATTTCCACCATGTGGGCATCCTGTGCGCTCACATATTGTTCAAATAACAAGCTTGGGATACATAAATCCGTCACTGAAGACAAATGGTACCCATGCGCTTCAGACGGGGCGTGGTGCCATAGCACCCAAAATTGCAAATGAACATGCAGTAATGAGCATAACAGGACGCACCCTGGCATGAGAAGTGTGCAAAGAACCACCTTGTTATAAATTCCTGACTACAACTTTTTTAAGAGCAAAAAAGATGAAGGATGCAGCACTCTGTGGCTGTAACTGGCTTTCCCAAAATCCCTCATTCAATATGAGGGCGGAAAAAGCACATATCAGCCAGTGAGAGCAGGATCTCCCTCTGGAAGAAGGCTGCTTAGATAAATATTGATTTAGAGTTGTGATTGTCAAGTGTCAAGGAATCAATTCTGACTATGTGGAGAGTTACACAAAGATAAATCCAATGCTCAAATTCTAAGAAGACGTTCTTAAATGAATGGAAAGTGTGCTGATTTGAATTCAATCCGTAGAGATGGCTAAGATTAAATATCGTTAACCCCTGAGAAATACCTGAGGCAAGAACAGTTTGAGCAGCATGCATTAGGGAAAGAATATATAGAGGTGTTTGGTAACATTTTCAAAACCAATGTGAAGAATCTCATTTCTATTCAAAACCAGGTATTACGCAAATCATTTATCATAATCCTGACTGCATTACTGAAATTAAATGTATTCTAGGCAAACTAATTTGACAGGTAATTACTGTGTTTGTGAATCTTAAGTATTCAGTGAAGTGGAGATGTGGAATGCAACATATAGAATTTCTAATAACTATTATGCTAGTTGGTGCTAAAAAAGTTATGCCCAATTAATCTGGTTTAGGTTATAACAGCGCCTTTCTATCTCACAAAACAGAGCATATAGATTATACATACATAATGATTAAACAACCAGTGCACAAGCTTCTAGTTTGAATCACAAACTAATTTTAATTGGATGAAATTTTAATTGGTTGTTGAATCCACTCACTACAACTGCAAGATTTCAATACATTTAGTGATGTCTGTATCATTACTGATTGCTTTGTTAAACTGTGAGATCTGTAGCATCGCACATGCATTGTAGTGATTTACTGTCTCCACGCGTGCTTCTTGAGAATAATAGCGTATGTGACCAGTGCTGACCGAATGAGTCACAATTAGAAAATTACAGAAATTAGCTATTTTTATTTCCATATTCACCGTTAATGACTTGTCATCTGATAAAAAATTAATGAGCTACAGCAGTTTGAGATAGAGTAAGCAAAGATTATGATAAAGTTTCAAGTTTTCCTCCTGTTCTTTTATTTATATAATTAAAATATAGCTATTTTTTTTATTTTATCTGTAGGCTACTATTATAAATAAGAATAGATGCAAAAAAGACAAAATCATTCATGTACAAAAAAAAAACAACAAATAATCAAATATAAAAAATCACTTCAATGTGTTCATTACAAATAAACTGATTATTAAAACTACAAAAGCAGTACAATGAAGTGTACCGAATTAAAAATAAAATGAATTACTCTTCTCTTTTATTGTGAGATTAACAGATAGGCTATTTGCACATACCTAATGTCACACATCAGATATTTTTCCCCATTAGCTAAACAAGATACAATATCTTCAGGTAAACTCAACACGGCAGGCAGCACACCCTGTTTGTTTTCTTCATTTTCGAAATGCATGTATATATGTGTATACAAATTAAAGTAGACCCTTCACAAATTCGATTGATGTATTGCTCTTATCTGTTCTATCAAAACTCAGTTTGTAATTTAAGTTCTTATTGGCATCATCAGAAAAAATTTATGTGGGAGCCGACCCCAGGGGGTTAATGACGTACAGAAATCCGATCTGCCCATTTACACGACAGTCGCATTGGCACAATATGATCAAGATATGACAGCCATATCACCCAGCAGCCCAAGCCTGGTTGCCCACTGAAGCTAAGCAGGGTTGAGCCTGGTCAGTACCTTGATGGGAGACCTCCTGGGAAAACTAGGTTGCTGTTGGTAGAGGTGTTAGAGAGGCCAGCAACGGGTGCTCACCTTATGGTCTGTGTGGGTCCTAATGCCCCAGTATAGTGACGGGGACAATATACTGTCGAAAGAGCACCGTCTTTCGGATGAGATGTTAAACCAAGGTCCTGACTCTCTGTGGTCATTAAAAATCCCATGACACTCATCGTAAAGAGTAGGGGTGTAACCCCGGTGTCCTGGCCAAATTCCCACTGGATGCTACACACTGGTGGTGGTTGAGGAGAGACCCCACATGATTGTGAAGCGCTTTGGGTGTATGACCATACATGATAAAGAGCTATATAAAATGCATCATTCATTCATTCACAAATCTGATTATCTCAGATTTATTTCCACATATGAACATATGAAACTGATGTCAAAATATCTGAATGCCTGTGTTTTTTTTTTCTGTTTACACTGTCATAGAACAGATCCGATTTGTGGATCAGAATTGGGTCACATTGAACTGACAGTGTAAACGAGGCCCAGTTGTATTAGAGTTAAACTTTAAGGGTCACTCCGCCCCAAAATGAAATTTTTTCATTAATAACACGATTTTCTTTTTGGGGTGGAGTAACCCTTTAATAAAACAATAAACCTAAATAAAAAAAATATGTCACTAGACACCTGTGAGAGGATAATGACAAAGATCCCCGCTCGCAACAAACAATACCCGGCGGTGGCACGTGAGTTGAAAGTGATGAGCAGTCCCTGTTGGTCGGCTAAGAGTGCCTTCGGTGGCCTTATGAATATTAATTCCCACCCCACTCTGCTGTGACTCACTCACACAGAACAGCTCTAGCTGTACCGTGAATTATGGAAATAGCGATACAACAGAAAAGAATGAGAGCCATTCATCTCCTTTTATTGCAGAACGCCGGTACAGAGAGATTTACATGTAATAGAATGAGTGAAGATTGGCGATAGGCAGGGAGAGTGACAGATTGCCTGATGGAAATCTTCCCTTTCTGACAGTTCTCTTTGGAGAAAGGTGCAGTCAAGTAACGAGACAAAGAAATAAGCTGGAAATAAACAACAGGTGACAGAATTTTTTTTATTAACTGCTTGTTAATAGAACCCTGATCTTTTTGTGCTGCGTTTAAGAAATAATCTTGAAAGTGTTGAAATGCATGTATTCCTTTTCAAGTCTGAAATCTAACTTCTGCCAAGCAAATGATGCTTGATCAGGACATCACTGCGTCAAGACATCCAGAGTTTCCAGTCGCTTTGGGTTGCTGTATTATTTATGGGAAATAAATTCTAAGTGCACATTCTACAAACTACACAGTATTGCGGTCTGTGGGGAATTAAGAATGAATTGTGCCCAAATAGTGCATTTTTCAGTGCTTTAGCAAGCAACTGACTAGAGAAATCATGCAACTTGGGTAACGGCAAACACAAACACACACACAAAAACGCTACAATCTTAAGGACAGGTTCTGAATCCTAGGCAGAAAATGCTGCCAGCAAAGGTGGCTTGGCTGTTTACTGAATTCTCCCTTCAGTGACCTGTTATATTTCACAACAGAAGTGAAAATGCTTTCAGAGCCTATAATTGTCCGACTGATGCTGGATGGTTCAAAGAAGTTGTGCACACACACACACACACAAAATCACCGCATAAGTGCTCTCACTTTCTATCCTCCACACTGACTCCCCTGAGTCACACTGAGCCCGCTAGACTTGATATTTCAAGTTCCACCATCTCTGCTGATCGTATCAATCTCCCATCGACCTCCTGCAGAACTTCAGACAGTATCGTCTCCAGCTGTAAGACAGATTCTCATCTCCTTGTCAGAGCTGGCAAAAGGAGAACTTTTTCATCAAGTGCTTTGCAACTAAAAGTTTTCCCTCAAGTGCTCCGGGCTACAAAAAAACAGATGAATCGTCCTAAGATTAGAGGAAGTGCCTTTTGAGGCTGATGGATAATTAGTCTTAAAAATTAACATGTCTTCATCTTGTACCCCTCATCATCTCAAATCAACAAACGCTTTTGAAATCAGCTGTGAACTGTGTCAAAAAGCAAGACTTGAAAGGCAATGAAAGCTCCGGGTCACGGCACCAGATCAAAGCAAACCTTCTCACCGATCCTGCAACAAACAGTGCAATCCTGTATTCTCCTCTATTACCAGTCTGCCAGGAGTGATCAAATGTTGGGAGAGAATGCAGTAGGCTAAGGGGCCTTTTACAGAGGACGCGTTCTTGCTTCAGAAACAGATAAATGAAGCAGAGCAGAAAGGAACAGAAGGTGTGTTTACTGGCATATTAACTCCTGCACCCCATTGCTAATATCAACACTTCACTTCTCCATATGTAAATACACTTGTTCACATTTAAATAGGCTTAGGCCAAAGATTCATCAGATTTGCTTAGTAATTAAAAGCTGAAATTGATCCACTACAATATTTTTAACACAGTGAAAGATGTCAATGTAGCATACGGGTAAAACCGTTAAGTGAAGTTCAAGGGGAATGCAAAAATGTTCTTCTTGTGCCATTCCTGTGTGTTTTTTTAGGTGTCTGTGCTAAAAATGTGTTCTAAACTGTCTCGACAAACCTCTGATTGCAGTTCATCACCCATATATGATCATCATGCCATGTAGACGTGACTTTTCAGATGTTGTCTCATC
>JAUCMT010000061.1:275990-291515 GCA_032357475.1 Enteromius thamalakanensis
ATCATGTGACACTGAAGACTAGAGTAATGATGCTTTGTATCACAGGAATAAATTACATTTTAAAATATATTCACACATTCAATTTTAAATTGGAACAATATTTTACAATGTTACAGTTTTATTCTGGATTTTTACTCTAATAAATGCAGCCTTGATGAGCAGAAGAAACATCTTTAAAAACCATTAAATATCTTACTGACCCCAAATTTATGAACGGTAGTGTATAAATATATATATATATATATATATATATAACCCTGGACCACAAAACCACATCTTCCTTTGTGCTCGGCAGAACGAAGAAATTCATATAGGTTTGGAACTACATTTTTGAGTAAACTATTCCTTTAAGACGCAGGGGTACATTTGTAGTGATTCATTGTAAAATACACTGAATGGGTCAAAATTATAAATGATCCTTTCATGCCAAAAATCATCGGGATATTAAGAAAAGATCATGTTCCATAAAGATATTTTATAAATTTCCTACCGTAAATGTATTAAATCTTTTGATTTTTTGAAGGATTTATCACTAAGGTGTTTGTCAATTCAGATTACGTTTAAATCTCGGTTTCGAAAAACTGACACTTATGACTGGTTGCGTGGTCCAGGGTCACATACTGTATATAAAGTCATTGTTTTTGTTTTCTTTGCAAATGTCCTTACAACCTTGAATGTGGCAGTTCCATTAATGTCTATGCAGGGTCAGTAATCTCTCGGATTTCATCAAAAATATTGTCATTTGTGTTGAAGATGAATAAAGGTCTTATGTGTTTAAAATGTCATAAGGTTAAGTTATTAATGACAGAATTTTCATTTTTGAGTGAACTTTCCCTTTAAGACTACAAGTACTATACATGTCAATCATATTGCTTATGGCTGGCTAACCTTTGCGTACCAGCATTGTTCACATTGTTGTTCATCAGGACAGTCAGAGTTGCTGAATACTGAACAGGTGTTGATATGCAAGCAAGTGTGGGTGGTTTAAGCAAACATTGCATTGTAAACTTTAAAGAATGTCTACATAGTACACTGAACTCTTGTACCTCATAAGAGCGAAGGAAAACCCTTCTAAACATGCTCATAACTCTCAGTCAGAAAAGCACTCAATACATTTGTGTGTTCCAACAGATTCAGCAGTCACACACAAAAGAGCATATAATGTTGATTCATTCATTCAGAGGCCAATCCTTCAGATAAGAGGACAGGAGAGGGTGTGAGGAGATCGTGTGTGTTTAAGTGTAGTTCTTCTCACTACAGTAATGCAGCCGAAACCTGTCTGTCTGGTAACTATCGCCGCAAACAATCAAACCTGTCAAACAAAATCACAAGCGCTTCCTGTCACATTCACAGACACACCACGATTGAACAAATGCCTGACATTCTGCTGGCATAAAGCCACTCATGACATACGAGTATATGCCTTCCATTTCAGTTCTCTCACTAGGAATGATTTGCACCCAGTGATATAAAAAAATGGAAATTGAACTAAAGGTTAAATTAAAGGGATAGTTCACTCAAAAATGAATATTCTGTCATTAACGAATGACCTTTAAGGTCACACAGGACTGCTTTATCTAAGCCCTTGCTACTTTTCTGGACTGCTCTATGGTCTAAGCTCTCAGATTTCATCTAAAGTTATATGAATTTGTGCTCTAAAGATGAACGAAGGTCTTAGAGGTTTGGAATCACATGAGAGTGAGTTATTAATGACAGAATTTTCATTTTGGGGTGAACTAGCTGTAATTAAAGTCTTAACTAATATTTGAAATGTTGCCTTGGAAACTTGGTGGTAAGTCCTGAAATTACACAAAGATAAAAATGAAAGTAAATAAATAAACAAATGCAATGAAAAAAAGAAAAGAAAAAACAAATAAAACTTATAAAATTAAGCTAATTCAAAATTAAATTAGATTGATAAATGTTATATTATATAAATAATTAAAAAAAATAACACTGCAGTGTATTATTAGTATTATTATCCTGCCTGTACTATTTTAGCATCCAATTCAGAGGAACTGCATATCAGGTAACGGTGTGAACAGGAACAAAGGTTTTGCTGTATTTTCAAAAAGGTCAAGCTAGTTGCACCAGGCGAAAAGAAAAAAAAGGTGTAGTGAATAATCTCCACTGATCCTAATTTGCATAGAAAGCTGTGTCAATGACTGCGGGACTATTACAACACGTTCAGAAGCACGCGGACAATCTTTTTGCACTGAACAACAAACAAAAGTGTCTACATTTGACTATATTGACTTTATATTTTGAAGTTGCAACAAGCAATTTCTCCATGCAGCTCTCCACAGTGGCATAGTCTAGATTTCTGTAACACAGTCTTTTTATAGAATAACCACTTCTAGGCCAATCCCAAATGTGTCATGTCTTTTTCTGTGCTCGGCTTAAAGTGGGCCAGTAAAAACCCCATTGGGACTCCTGCCCCCTGCAGGTTGGGTGAGACCGGCCACTTTGTCACAAAGGGTGCAGTTTATTGCAGCCGCTGATTTGACATCTCCTATCTTGATAACACCATCATTTGAAAGGGACTGTATGAGGATAAGCGTTTTGTATCATTATCGTAAAATTTAATATTGTGAGTTACTGGTATTTTTGTAACAGAAACTGGAAAAAAAAACCTGGTCAACATAATTGAATGTCCTAGATTCTCAGCATCTCTTCTGATTTATGTGCTCTGGATTTTCGGCATTATTGGAGCAAATTTGTCCAGAGGCATCTAGACTGGATAAATGTCTATGCACAGGCAACTAGATATGAAAGCCTGTTTTAAAAAAAAAAGAAAATAATAATAAACTAAACTTTTTTTTTTCCACAATTCAGAATTGAGAGAAAAGTCACAAGTGCTAAATAGAATATAATACAAATATATAGATCTATAGTTTTCTCTGCAATTCTGACCTTTTTTTCAGAGTTTTGAAAAAAATGACCAGAATGTAAACCCACCATTATCAACAAGGGATCTATACATCATTTCACATATATAATATAAAGCGATCATGTAAATGTTTCTAATTAAAGTTATTAAAAAGTTTTCTTTAAAAAAAAATTATTTAGATTTTGGCACATAGTTGGCTATAACATTTCTAATGACCTGACACACTTTAATGCTTATGGTGTTCTAGAATATCACTCAGACTTTGACACTGAGATTTCACTGGTTATCCATTAGCAGAAGGCAAGTAAAGAGTTCTCTCCACACACACTCCTATTCAAACTCAAGCAAACCAACACAACAACAGGCTTAGCAGGAGTGATGGCTGACTCATGTGATCCATGCCGCCTCATTTGATTAGCTTGACCAAAGCATTCTCTTCAAACACCTGTTTCTTCCCATTTTCACTTCATTAGGTGAAATGCTGTTTGTGTAAAGAGCCGCTCTGTCAGATCAGGCCAGATGCTTTCAGCTGCACTAGGATAGACCTCTAACAGTTCAAACGAACAAATATTATAGTACAGAAACACAGCGTTCTATTTTATTTTTTTTTTTACCTCCCCCATGTTATTCTACACATCACAAATAAATCACTCAATGCACTTTAATCTCTTCTGAGCTCTGGTTTCGTGCTGAGCCAGATCAAATGATCATATCTGGAAATCAGCCTAAACTGAGTATTTTTTCATTTTTCCTTAATTTGTTCAAATTGTTTGCAAAATCGTTTGCAGTCACATTGGGAACATATTGGGGGGAAAACAATTCTTTAAAAATATGTCCCATATATTCTCTGACATTCAGCCTACTAGAACACTAGAATAAATTGAATATTATGGAATCTTTAGTCAAAATAACTTAAACTTAAAAACTTAAAAATAACATAATTATTGATGAATCTGTCGGATTGCTTAAAAAAACTCACAAGAAAATGTAAATGACAATTTCAGGTTAAATTTTTCCCCCTAATAGGTTAAATGCATTATATCACATTTCACAAAAATATAAACATATAACATATAAACATTTTTTAAGATGACTTAACTTAAGATTTGTACTATTTATGCATAAATCGCAAGCATCTAATAATAATAGGGAAATGCAACCACTGTAACCTCCTACTTGACTTTGAGCTTGACATTTTTTGTCTGAGACAAGGGCAACTGATGTTTTGAAACCGAATCATGATCACAGACGATTACAGAAACAAACAATGCTGACATCACATCTGCTTTCACCCGGATCACCTGACTTTCAGATCAGATCAGATTTTCCTTTCTTTTATCAGAAGATCCATCAATGCGTTATGACATACGACTGAAATATACTAGAAGTGTCAGGGCCAACATTCTAAAACAGGGCAGTTCGCTCAACGGTACCAGGATACAGACGAAAATGTGTCACAGAGCAACTGGGGAATACAGCAAGAGAAAGAAACTGTCTAAAATCTCTATTTCTCCTGCAAACATTGATTGAAACAAAGATCTCAGAAGATATGATTAGACCCTCAGGAATAGTTTCTAATCCATTTCTACATCCAAATTTATGCTTTTTACAGATGAATACATTCACTAGAGGAAACGAACCCATGCTTTATTGTAAGGTTAGAGAGTAAATAAAAAAAAAACATTCAGTGAACAAATAAAAGACTCTTTCTGACTTCTCAGTTTAACAGCGTATTACATAACAATATAGACTTTTTCAGCTTTTTTGCCATTTGCTTCACTGGGAATGGGAATCTACACAAATACAGATGCATTATGGGTAAGCGAGCAAATGCAAAAACGCAAATGTTGCTGAAACATCCAGTATGTTCTCTTAAACTGTATTTTTTGGGAGAAATGTCGAAATGCCAAACATGTACAATCTGAACTGTTTATCAGATTGTACTGACACGATTTCATTGGGTTTTATTGGTCTAGCAGGTGTTGCACCCATTCAGCTCCATGGCTCAGTGTTTTAGAGTTAACCTTTAATGTGTAATTAAACACATCAAAAACATAACACATAAGCATCTCACCTCATTAACTTCACGGTACGGGCCTCTGGTGTTCCTCAACCAGCAGCGGCTCAACTCGCTTAACTCCACGATGGGCTGCACCTTCAGACGCACCGTGTCTCCAGATTGCCTAATCATCTCCACAATCTCATCCCTGCTTTTATTTTCCACGTTTCTCCCGTTGATCTCTACCAGACGGTCTCCTGGCACCAGCCCCAGAGTCAGGTCCTTATTCCCAGCACCAGGCTCGGCAAAGTGGACCACCTTACGGTAGAGCGACCCATCGGGCCGCTGGTCCAGCATGGTGGTACGACGAAGGGAAAAGCCGAAATCGCCCGTATTGCGGCGCTGAATTTCCAACTCTCTTGGTGCAGGAATTTGCGGAGGTGCCACGGCAGGCAAGCGCAGGTCTGCTAGGAATGTTCGGTCCACTATTTCTGGGATTTGGACTGTTTTTACAGGGCTGGTGGGATGGGGAGGTGTATATAGAGTTTGGGGACTGAACACCTTGACCTCTACCTGAGGTGAGGGAATGGCGGAGTTCTGCTCTGATGTTGCAGTTGACCCTGAAGGGCTTACGTCTTTACTCTTCTGTGAAAAGGAAAGCCGCTTCAAGATTTGTTCGACTGGGGAATTCTGCTTCGTCATGGAGTCGTATTTGACGGCCTGTTCTTTGACGGATGACTGGCTGACATCTTGGTCCAGCTTAATGTCATCGCTGGAGCTTGTGGGTGTTATGGTACCCTGAGTATAGAGTTTCCTGAGGTCCACATCTGTCAGGTTGAGCTCTGTGTTTCGGACAACCTTGATGGGAATAGGGCTGGAAATCTCCAGTTTCCCTTTCGCCTCCCGTTTAGAACTGCTTCGATGAAGATGAAAGAAACCTCTCCTAACGCTCATTTCCTCTAGGCTCCTCAGCTCAGATTGAGACATTCGCTCTTTTTTCTCTTTCTTTTCCTTCTTCTCCTTTTTTGTTCCATCCTTCTCCTTGTCTTTATCTTTCTTGATCAAGTGGAACATGGTTGGGCTCAAATGTAGGATCCACCAGACGTTGGACTCTTCACAGCATATAGATCAATGTTAGCATTCAGTCATGACCAGCACAGATTCCACAGCACCAAGGGCACCTCAGAAACAGATGAAGCCCTCCTCTAAAACAACAGATCAACAAACACAACACATTGTTTTTATGTTTCCTTCCATTTGAAATGACTATAGTAGTCATGGGGTTTAAAATTAGTATTATTAGTATTATTATTTTTTTTTTTTTACTAAATTAAAATTATTATTATTAATATTCAATAATATTCATTGTTATAATTGATTATATTATTAATAATTATTACTATTTATATACATGTATATATAGTATGTTTGAAGTATTTCATTTTGGTAAAAGTATAATAATAATAATAAATAAATATAATAATGTACCGGACAAAGTTCAACCAATCATTTCAGTAATTAACGGGTTAACAAAGCTTTTTTTTTTAAAAAGCCCACATCATTTATTAATCAAAAGAGTAAAGAGAGTGTACAAAGTTAAATTCAGCACTATAGGTAAACCACCGGCAGAAACTGTTAATCTACGAGGCTTTTAAAAATGAAACTCTTTAATATATTACTAATTAATGCAGTATTAACTCCTATACTCATATCCTGCATTTATATGTAGTAGGCTAATTTCTAGATCATCATATCATGGCTTAAAGGTGAATGTTTTGGTGCGCGTAATGGGCTTCTCTAAGCCTATTTATTCCGCATCAACGCTAACAGGCAGGCTGTTTACCTGTACAGTAAACTGAACACAAATGTCGCTAAAGATAAGCAAACTTACCGTTGAAACAATGTTGAAATAGTGTGGCGATGCACGGTGCGCACTGGTCTGCGGCACCGGTCCTGTGCAAACGCGTATGGAGCGTTTGACTGTCAGTGAGACGCGCGCACCAGCTGAGCGCGCTCTCGGATCACTGAGCCCTGCTGGATATGATCCCCTCAAGAAGAGTTGAGCACATCAGTTCATCCCTTCTGCATGACTTTGAAAAAGCTAGAGAGTTTTGGGTCGAGATACTTTGACTACGTTCAAAGTTGAGTTTGCAGAGTGCCTTAAAAACGAAACCAGTTAAACTAAAATAAAAATAAAATACGTTAAGATAATGGTATTATATAATAGCTATGGGTATTAATCAATTAGACCTATGTATAAATAATAATAGTAATGGAAAACAATAAATTGGCCTTGTACAAGAATAGTTGACAAAATAAAATAAAATAAAAGTAAATGAAAAAAGCAATAAAAATGTAAAAAAAATATGCAAAATATAAATGACCGTGTTTTCAAAACCATGTCCTTGATTTTGCGTAAACAAATGTAATATAGAAATGCCGTGTGTATTACTATTGGTTCAGTTTCACCTGCATGGACATAGCGCCCTCCTCTGGACCGACTATGTGACAACACTAATCCCTCCTTATGTATGTTTTGATAATTCTCCAGTTGCGCAATAATCTTCAGAATCCCCATCTGTTGCACATTTGTGAATTTTTATCTTACATTAATATTAATACAACATCTCTTGTTCTGGTCTTGGAACCTGAATGAGTACAAAGCTTTAGATGTTTAAATGGTTTAGGGGCATAAATTGCAATACAATAAAGGTCCATTTAAAGTCTGCTAGTCAACTCAAATATCCAAACCATTAATGGAAACTTTTCATCCCAATACAGGTGATTAAACCTAATGTTGTAATTATATTATAGCCATAGATATTATAGCCATAGCAAATCAATTTTACTTTTTCTCCTCACCTGACCTCACTTTAAGTAATCAAACATTATTCTGTATTAGCTTCAATGTTAGAGAATTTTGTGCCAAACATTAAGTATTTGAAAGGTGCTCCACGGGGTCAAGTGCAATCAGATTGCTTTTTATATCACATTCAAGAATGTACTGCACTAATCAGATGGCCTGATGCAACCACTGTGTCATAGTTGGTAAAATGAAACAGTTGTGTAAAACAGCACTGTACAGTTCTTCACTACGAAGGCTGCTTTGTTTTATTTTATTTTTTTATTGTTGCATTTAGAAAATGTATTATATTTCCATTAAAATAATAATAACAAAAATAAAAACTTTCCAGCTAACATTTTTTGGTTCCCAGAACGTTCCCAAGACTGTTCCCTGTTGGTTAGCAGGAAAGTTTTCTTAATGTTAATAGAACATTTTCTGAACGTTGCGGGAACGTTCCCTATAGGTTCCAAGAACGTTCCCCTAACCTACATGGAACATTCATACAACGTTCTTATATAGTTCTCCAAAAAAATAACCAACAGGGAACCATATGGAAACGTTAGAGGAACGTTATGTGGTTGCTGGATATATCCTAAAACCTTCAACATGAATGCCAGAAAGTTGATATGTATTAAAAATATTTTTTTATTTTTAAAAACATTTGGGAGCCATGTACACACACACGCACGTATATAATACTACTATTGGAAAAACATTCTTATAAAGCGTGACCTTTTAATCTCTCTGTGACCTATTAGAAGGGAACCCCGCTGATAATAAATCGGGTTATTAAGTTAATTCAGTTCAGGACTTGCCCTGTGTGTCTCTCTTAATTATAAAACGATCCTAAAATAGACCGCGTCTTCAGCTAATCATTCTCGTGTGTCTGCCGGGGGATTTATAGCAATAAATCAGGTTCAAAGGAGCACACAATACTGCCCCATGTAGGTTTGCTGCATCTGGTGTGTCGGTGTTTTGAGCGAATCTTTTAAACGAACGAGTCGTTTTCGTTCCCTTCATTGCAATGAGTCATCTCAGAGCCTCTCGTTTTGAACGAACACGACTTCTCAGGGGTGTTTTAAAAATCACTATAATCAGAACTTTATAACATTTACCCGCGAAGCATAAACAGAGCGCCTTGTACCACACAGACTAATTTAATATGTTTTTAAAGTACCACACTGTAAAACCGAATAGTGTTTTATTCATTAAATCGCCCGGACTGCTGTTGTACTCCCCCCTCCCGCGAGTGGTACGTTCCGCGGGGTGGCGGAAGTCTCGCTCTGCCATGTTGAGCGCTTTGTTTCTGTGAGTGAGACGCGATGATGGAGCAGAGCTGGAGCTCTTTCTTATTCCAGGTGAGAAACTCTCTCTCTTAAACACACACGCACATCCACACTCACACGCCGTCCGCTCGCCGCTCACTCGTGCTACCGGCCCGTCTGCTTCAGTCTGCTTTATCACCAGAGATATTTGAAAAGGCGCAGTTGGAGCAAAACAATAGTAGATGAGTCCCAGGCGCCCAGCTGCGCTCCCTCTCTAGACGTAGTAACACTCAATCTCTGTGTTTACTCCCCTATCTCTTTAAATCTAACCCTATATCCATTTTTACCCCTCTTATCTGACTCTATACATGCAGCCCTTCGTACATCAGTTTGTTACTCCGAGATCTGCAGATCTTTCCTTCTGCCCCGTTTACTCCTCTGTCTGTACTCCATCTATCCCGCTTTATTTCTCTGTTACTCTGTCACTGTCTCCATCTACCTTTCCCTCTGTAGGTCTTTCCCTCTGCCTCTATCAGCTAATTCATCTCCCTTTTCACTCTTTTAAATAGTTATTTAATTCGGCTAGTCTCTCTGTTTGTTCCTCTGTCTTTATCTCCATCTATCTCTCCATTTTCTTTCCCTCTCTAGATCAGTACATCATCTCTCCATCATCAATTCCTCAATGTCTTTTTGTTTTTCCACCTCTACTTCTATTTGTACCTCTGTTTAATGTTTCCATAGTCTTGAAAAGATGAGCAATACTTTTTTTTAAAATTATTTGTGATTTTATAAAAAATATATTTATTTTAAGTGAGTAAAAAGTTACTGAAAGCAATGTTTAAAAAAGTTATGGAAATTTCAATATATATATATATAAATTTAAATTAAATTTTTTAATTTGTGGAAATATTTTTTGAGTGACTGTGTCAACATCTTTTTACAATTATAACTTTTTACAGTAAAAGTCATAGTCATTATTCTATCTATCTATCTATCATCTGTTTTAGGACAGAAAGATTCAGACACAACATAATAAGTTGCTGTAGTGACTCAGATCCTGAGAACTTGTTCACATGTTCAAACTTCATGAGGTGTTCAGTTAAATTGCATTTTGCTTTCTTAGTCACTTCTATCCTCCGGGCTTTAGTTTAAATTTCAGCTTTTTATTATACCTTTCATAAAATGCATTGATTCACATTGCACCTGGTCCCTCTGTGCGATTTTCTGCAGTTGGATGCATGTATATTAATATTGTTGAAGATGCTTTTGATGTCAGAAAGAGATTTACAGTTTTACTACTACTATAAATTATTCTGGGGTACACGCTTTGTTTGCAGCACATGTTGAGAACATATGGATGAGTATATTTAAATGTTCTTTACTTTGCATGTCTTTGTTATGTGTTTATCACTCGTGTAATAGCGTATGTAACATCATGAATTTTCTAAAAAGTACTTTTTTTGGTTGTAACTTATGCTCCAATAAATATTGATTTGCTAAATATCATATTTCCTTTAAGCAGTGGATGTTTGGGATCCTGTTTTGCCCTTGAGTCATTTCACAGTCAGTTCTCTGGAAGTGAGATTAGACAAGTTCGATCTAATGTGACCCATGTTTTGCAAAGTTGGTTTATTATTTCTGTCTTTTTATGTCTCTTTTAAATTGAAAAGATGTTTGAATTAATATGAATCAGGCTGAAACCTGTGGCAAAGACAGCAGCTCTGATTGATCAGGTGACTTGTGTTTTTAGTAGAGCATCATAGTGAAAGTAGTGACTTTAGTCATGAACTTGGTTAGACCGCAAAAGCTTTTCTAATGGTAAACCTTTGAAGGTGAATCACTTCAGTGGGTGTTTAGCAACAGGGGATATCTTTCAGGTGTCTTGGGAGGCCCCCTTTAAAATTTGACCTGGTTTAAGTTGGGCTTCTTGATGAACTAGTTGACCTCACTTATCAGTTATTGGACAGGTATTCTGTGGTTGTGACCCATCGTGACCTAGTGTAGCCCAGAGAAAGTAGAATTCCCGTAATCCATTTATCATCACGCTGAGGTAGGTTTGTGACTCATGAGTCACTGACTCATAAAACACCCTTCATTTGTTGATCAGATGCACAGACGAGACAGGCCTCAGACCTGCTCCGTCATCGCAGGGGCCCATCCACATCTTGCATTTAGTGTCTAACAGCTTCAGTCTTTCATATTACTTGTGCTGAGGATGACCTTTTTCATGACGAATGGAAGTGGTGACGTCTGAGCGTCTGGGATCTATGAATGTTTTTGGAGTCAGTGCTTCCGTCGACTCACCAGAGTGGACACTTTCTCAAATGTTTTATGCAGCGTCACAGTTTGGCTTCAGTGATAGGATGCTATTTGTCAGAAAACGATATGAATGTGTGTCAACACACCAATGCAGTTCATACCAATTTATTTCAAAACTGTGGTTTGAACATCAAATAATCTCATTTACAGTGACTTATTTTATATTAACAATGTATTACAATATTGCAGGCTTGTTTTTACATCATGTGTTTTTTTACTGATGCAAATTTTTTTTATTAAATTTATCTTGTGATTTGCATACCAGTATAAAAAGTGATAGGATAATGTTGAAAAAAAGGGAGAATTCACATGAAAAAATACAATTAGTGTTTTTATTAATTTTTTATTATTTATTCTTAATTTTTAATTCTTATTTATATATATATATTTATTTTATAATAAATTCTTAATTTACAAAAATAATTTATTTACATTTTGGTTTTGTGTTGTAGATTATGTTTGTAATTTTATCATTTTATAATTATTATTATCATAGATGGTCAAATGCTATTAAACTATTTTTGTGCATATAATAATAGATTAGGCTAATAATAGAGATAATAACAGAATCATGTTTAAAAAAGAAAAACACATATATGCTTTGATGAAATATATATTAAACATTATGGGGTTGAATTTCCTTCAAAATTGTTTTTAATATATTCAGTTACCATGATATAATATCTCATAGCATGATGTAAGGCTGTGGTCATACCGCCCACTCCAGTCCCAGTGAAACACAAGCTTCATGCGTCTGTAAAAATGTGTGAACCTCAGGGAGATTATGCATTGGGATTTGTCCTTTAGGGTCTAATAGTTGTAAACAGCTGGGTTGTGTAGTGTTATGAGCTGTTCGCCTTCCCACAAGCTCCCTGTTCCTTTTGTACTGTTTTTTTTGCCCGTTTAATCACCCTTTCTTCTTTGCTGTTTCTTTTCAAATTCAAATTTAAGAAAGCTTTACTCGAAAATGAATTACCATGTGTTTCAGCATCCAGCCCGGGCCCGTTGCGGATCTCTATTGTGCGGCCGCTGGCTTTTCAAAACTCCTTATTCTCTGGCTGAACTCGTTTTCTCTGTTATTTACGTTACACTGACCTCAGCCTTCAGAGCCGATTTGTATCAAAATTGTCAGAGTGGCGTGAAGACGCAGCAGGGCTACAGTCATTCTGCGTCACACGCTCACACACACACACATGCAGCGGCCTAGTCTAGACTTGCATCCCCAGACGTACCCAGTAAACTGATGACTGGGATGGTATAGGAAGTGAGCGAGCAGGTGTGTGTTTGTGTGTGTGTGTGTGTATGTGTGTAGATATGCAGTTCTCATGAATAGAGGAACCAAATCGGAGAAGACTCCTGCACAAAGACCCCCTGTGGATCCATGAGGGCATCCCCGCTCCGATTTGTGTCCGTCACAATAGAGCAGATGAAATAAGGAGCAGAAAGAAGCGTTAATTTTTCTCGTCCTGCGTCGCGGTCATCCCTGCGAGATGGATGGATGATGCTGAATGCGAGAGGTCAGGTATTTAACCCTGCCCTCTCCGTGATTGCACGCATCTTAATTGCGGTGTCGTCTTTTTGCTGAGACCAACTGCATCACTCACTCCTGATTAAACATCTGCAAAATTCTATTTTTAAAAATCTACTAAAGGACCCTTTTATATGTGTTTCCACAAATATTGTGAATATAGCTTTCTGTGTATTTACTTTTGTGAAAGGTAAAACACTATACTTAGTTTAATGTTAGATTGCCATTACACCTAATAAAAAAGAGTGTTAAGAATATATCAGCTGAAGGAGTGATTGCAAATTTAACATCATTTTTTCCACTTCTGAACAACATGTTTTTTGCCTTATATGTGATGTCACATTTTTTGACAAATTATTTCTTTTCCAATTGGAGCAATCAGAAATGAGAAAAAATGTGTCGTAGTTTCCATTCACAACAACCAAAGAACTTTTCCTAATCATGACAACCTGTGCTTCTGAGAAACCCCAGAAGTTCTAAAACATAGCAATACAATTGCATTTTCAGATTATTATTTTTTACTTCACATGTCTGCATTTATACATTTAAATAAAAAAAGCAAACATAAACAGACTGAATGCAAGAACATGCAATGCTTTAAAAGACAGACATTACACAAACAAAAATGCTAAATATTTTAAATATCATCTTTTTTTTCCACTAAATTATTCAAATTTGAGATGTTGAAGCTTTCAGTTATTACAAGACTTTAACCACACTCTTTTTTTTTTCTCAGTATATTTAAAATACTGGAGGATACATAATGCAGTCCAATGCTTTGCAAGCTAAATATTCTTCAAATAAGCATGCTAAATATCAAAGTACCTTTTTTAGTTTTGCACAAAACTATTATGATCTACTGTAATATATTTTGAAATGTTAACGACCATAATTAAAAGGTATTATTATCCATGGTTGTTTTGAGACTGCCAACATTTTTATTTTTTAATAAATTGACTAGTCCACTAATCAGTTGGTTTGTAAGACAACTAGTGAACCCATCTTTTTCTCTGAGAATTGACAGGCCTTGTTGTTTTATCAAGGCAGAGGAAGCAGTTCCCTCAGGGGCTGAGCACTAATAATGCCACCTTTGACCTTTCGCTGACTTCATTCATGGTTTAAAATCTACATCTGATTTTTGCTCATTAGTTGTGGGCATTTGGGAAAGTTCTTTAAAAAAAAAAACAAGCCGGTTTGGGGCTGTTTCTGTGGTTTGTGGGGGGCTGTGCCTGTTTTAGATGCTCCATTGAACATCAATAGTGGGTGAACAGGGCGTTTGTCGCACTTTATCGGGTCTTTTTAGCGCCTCAGGCTGTGGTAGAGTTGAGAATTCGGATTAATTTTGGTGAACCGCTGTGTTAAGACTCTTCATAGTTGCATTGGATTTAACTTTTTATACATCTTCACAAACTCCTAGTTTGGCAGTTGATGTGTTTGTGATCATCCCTCTGTTTTGTCGTGGTGTTGTGGCTCAGAGATCAGTGTCTGCCGGGGCAGGTGGCTGTGATGTAGGTTAGCAATGAGTTTCTGTAAGCTTTTGCCCCTGGCTGTGTAAACAAATCCCTCACGCTGCTCTGTGTGTGGAAGGGAGAACTAAAGGAATGCGTCCAGCCTCCCAGAAGCCTCAGTAAACAAACAAACAAACAAACATCCACCTCTGTTTCCAGGCCTGCGAGGTGGGTTTCACTATGTGTTCAAGTTGGCTGCATCCCAAATCACCTACTTCTGTGCTCTGAAAATAAATCATTCACTCATAATAGGAAAGTATGCATTTTATAGGACAGTATGTCAGTATTGTATCACAAAGCCACGTCGTAATGATACATTTTTAAACTGCTGTGGCAACATCTGGCTCACACAGATATAGACTTTGTGCCGTGTTTAGATATTTCAGGCTGGTGAAAAGAAGTGTAGCTAATGTTTTTGTATTTAGGGAAACACGATATATCAAATGCACTTTTGATGTTAGCCTTTGTAATCTGGCTCTGAAAAATACATATCAGTTACAACATATCATCGGATTTTTCAAATTATCGGTTATCGGTCAATTTTCTCTAATTTAGCTGATTAAAAGTACAGTAAAAACAGCAAGATTGTGAAATATTTTAACAATTTAAATGAACGTTTTCTATTTTAATAAAATGTAGAAAATCTGAATTTTCAGGCAACATTACTCCAGCCTTTAGTGTCATTCATAAATCATACTAATATGCTGATTTGGTGCCCCAGAAACATTGCTTATAAACGCTCAATATTGAAAACCGTTATGCTCTGTAATATTTTTGTTAAAACCATGATATATTTTCCAGGATTCTTTAAAATAAAAAGTTTAAAAGAACAGCATTTATTTAAAATAGAATCTTTTGTAATGTGCTGTCACTTTAGTCAATTTAATGCATTCTTGCTGAATGCATTTAACTCAGAAGATACTAGAGCCCGACCAATTTATCGGCAGGCTGATAATATAGTGTTGGCGTTGTATAGTTTGACACCTACGCCGTCCCTGTTGGCAACACTCATGTATAACCCGCCACACATCCTGTCATGCAGACAGACTTACCAAGAGTTAACAAAGCTTACCAATGCTGCGTCCGAAATCGCGTACTGCTTAAGTAGGTACTACATTTAAAATTGAACATACTACTCGACCGTTAAAACAGTACGTTCTATATAGTATGA
>JAUCMT010000061.1:291615-305756 GCA_032357475.1 Enteromius thamalakanensis
TTCGGACATACTACTTGCCTCGCATGCTGTTTTTCGCGTACTATATAGTAGGGAAGTAAGCGATTTCGGACGCAGCACGAAAGCAAGTCTTTTAAAACTAGTAACTTTGGGTTGGTTGTTGTTGTTTTTGTGTATTTGTTCAAAGGACTTTACGTTTCATATCTTAGGTTTGTATTTTTATACATTTTATTTTATTATTTAACTTTAATATATTTTGATGTTCCTCTGTTTTGTTGTGACAATAAAAGACACAAGTTTCTTTTTAAAATGCATTATGATATTATGTTAGTTAAAACTCATAAATAACTAATGTTAGGGAAATCTGTAGATTTTTTGTTGCGCGTTTCTAAAATTAAAAAGGAAAAAAAATATATATATCGGCCGATATATCGGAATTTTGAAAACAACAAATAATTGCATTGGCAGCGGCCTTTAAAGGCTCTAGAAGATGTCTGGATCTTCAGCCTTACAAAATCTAGTTTGATATCTCATAATAGCCAATAAATTGCTTACCATATTTTATATATAATTTTTTCGTATTGCTGTCCATCAAACAACTATCTGTAGTGTAAATGTCACAACTCTCTTGTTTTCTCTGTAAAGTACTTGCCATCCCGTTCACAGGTTTAGCTGAGTTTGTTTCTGACCTGCTGAATCATCTCACTTGTGTTACAGTTAATTTTGCAGTCACATGAAGAACCAGGAGCATCTCAGCAGATCGGTTTACGGTGGACAGATTTAGATTCCTCTGCACCCCGGCGTTGTTTTTGAGTTCAGTTAATCAGAGCGCACAGCCTCTGCCCTGTACACAGAATTCATGCCAGCATGTGCTCCATCACGACTGCAGTGTAATCTGTGTCATTAGTTTGGGGCCCAGATTACACTTTTGATAACACCGTGAATCACTCTGAATCAGGATTTCTGAATCCAGTCATTAACCCAGCATCCATTTCTGTGGTTGAAGAGGGGAAACTTGACTCATTTAATTTAATGAGAAGTTTCTCAATGGAGTGCCTCTTCCTCCTGCCAGCTGTCGAGTCCAGCGTGTGTTTGTATGTATGTAACGTGAGCGTGTGTGTTCATTCCTGAACTTCTGCTCATCGTTAGTCACCCCGCAGGCTGCCAGAAGTGCTGATGGGAACACAGACACATAGCAAATCTGTGCAAGATGGACTTTATCGTCTAACGCAGAGGTTTTTTTTTTATCAGGGAAAACGTAAAATAAAACTAAAAACCAGTATATCTGTGCGAAGCCGAATATGTGTTTTTGTGCATATATATATTATTTAATTGTAATCTATCATATGTGATCCTGGAGCACAAAACAAGTCATATTGGTCTGTGTGTGTGTGTGTGTGTGTGTGTTTGGGGGGGTGTTTTAAAATTTAAACAGACAGGCTAACAGTTTTAAAAAAAAATTAAATTTTTATTTATATGTATTTTAAATAGTAGTATTTCATTCTGTTTAGTTAATTTTAGTTAAAACTATTTAGTTAATCATTTTAATTATAGTTATTCATTTTATATTTTATTCTGATATACTTGTTTATTATAAAATTATTTAAAAAAATTGTCTTGTTCTGTTAATTTAATTTTATATTTTGTTTTATATATTTATATTTATTTATTTTATTATAATTTTTTTTTAATTAAGTGCAGGATTTCTCTCTCTAGCATAATCCTAGCAGCCATAATTTCAGTCAATATTGTTTTTGTTTGTTTTTTCTATATGGGTCAGCGCATCACCGTGTTTAACCCTCCTGTCTGGTTCTCATCCTTCCAGCAGGCTAATGAAGCCCTTCACCACCAGCACCAGGTGGCACCGAATAGCCTGCTGCCGCTGCTGAACTCTGAGCCGCAGGACCAGAAGCCTGTGATGCCCATTCCTCTGGACCACAAGCCCCCCGTCAGTGCTGCCGAGCTCCTCAAGGACAACGTCGCCAGCGGGACGGGGGGAGGAGGGGGTGGCAATCCTGGAGGAGGTGGTCCAATGGTTGTGGTCAAGAAAGAGCACAAGAGCAAGACGCCATTCATCTGTGGCTACTGCAACAAGGCCTTCCGCGACAGCTACCACCTCCGCCGGCACGAGTCCTGCCACACCGGTATCAAAATGGTGTCCAGACCTAAAAAGACGGCGCAAGCGGCACCCACCATGGTCCCGCTCATCTCCACCATGCCCCGCGAGACCACAGGTGACTCTTCTTACATCTCAACCGTCGCTGGCATCCTTTCCACGCCAACCACTTCCACATCCTCCACCTCTACTATCATGTCCCCGATGTCCATGTCCAACGTGACACAACACAGTGTTCCCAAAAAGCCACCGAAGCCCGTAAAGAAGAACCACGGCTGTGAAATGTGTGGGAAAGCCTTCCGGGACGTTTACCATCTGAACCGGCACAAGCTGTCACACTCGGATGAAAAACCCTTTGAGTGTCCTATATGCCAACAACGCTTCAAGAGGAAAGATCGCATGACGTACCATGTGCGCTCACATGACGGAGGCGTCCACAAACCCTATGTCTGTTCTGTGTGTGGAAAGGGATTCTCAAGGTACGTGGAGCTTTGGCATTTGCTTAAATTTAATCAGTATGTTTGGTTTCGAAGTTATGATTTATAAGGACTTTATTGACTCTGGTTCAATTGGTTGAACAATTCTGGTTCTTTAATGATTCTTATTGTATTGTATATTATTAGCTAAATACTCTATTCAGCAAGGATGCATTAAATTGTTCAAAAGAAAAGTAAATTCATAAGATTAACCAATATATTTATGTAAATAATTGCTGTTCTTTTGAAGTCTTTATTTAATCAAGAATCTTTTAATATTGATTGTAATGTTTCAGGAAAAAAGCATATTAAATTAAGTTCTGAAGGATCATGTGACAGTGAACAGTGAGTAATTGGTTAAGAAAATTCAGATTTCCTATCACTTTAAAAAGAAAAATAGAAAAATATGATTTTGTTTTTGATAATAAATAGACATAAGAACATAAAAATTATTTTCTAATTTAGTTTTTATTATTTGTTATTAATTGTAACTTATTACAACATTTATAAAATATTTTTTTTATTTTAAATATATTTTTTTAAACTAAGTAGCTAATAAAAACAGTAATTAAACCGAATATAACTTGATAATTAACTTAACTTTCACAAGTTTTGACTACAGTAAGAGTTCATTTCAAGTTGGTAATAAAGAAAAAATAATTAAAAATAATTAAATCTTTTTTCAGAGTTACCTCAAAATGATTCAAACCATAGGCTGACAATATTCTTTTTACTGATTAATTTAAACTGGCTCATTAGAGTAATATGTTTGCATATTGCATAACTATCCAATAAAAATGTTTTATGTTTTCTGAAAATTAGCCCACATGCTCAGATCTGAGCTAAAAGGCATAAATTCGCAGTGTAGATTTGCTAGCATAATATAATTGCTAATTGATTGATTTAATGTTTGTTAATTATTTAAAAATGGTTCAAGTACATAACTGGTCCTTTAATATAAATCCATACAAATGACTATAAATCTTCGTTGTAGACAATATTATAATGTATACGTTAATGGCGAGCGTGATTCATTTCCATCCTACATGAGGCTGTTTGTGGATTCTGATGATGTCAGTGCATTTAATAATGTCTGTTGAAATATGTGTTCAAAGCTCGAGCTGAATCCACCATCTGCTGTTCTGATGATGTTAATGTCGTCTCGTTCCTATTGGCTGCTGCTGGCTGATTTATAGTTGTTGTGAATGGATCTGACTGGCTGTCTTTGTAGGGCCCAGCATGCCGAGGGTCTGCATGAACAGAAGGAGGAGGGGGTGCTCTTATTCCTCTGTTATTCCCTCCTTCCCTCCTGTTTGTTCTGTCTTAGAGGATCAGCGCTGGGGTTTCCTTTGAGTCACTCAGGGGCCGCAGACATACGGCTGCTTTAGGAGTCTGGTCTATAGCTCGTCTATAACGTCCCTGAATATCCGGGAAAGCATCAGAGAGGCCTCGCTATCCCTGAAATTAATCCTGGGATTATTAATCACGCACTGACACAAGTCAAAGCACACAGATAAAAGGGGCTGTTTTTAGAGCTCTGGATGTTTCTGAGAACACCACCTGAAAACAAAATGTCCCAGTCTCCTGCGGCAGGACGTGTCACATTCATATTTACTGCAGTTTGTTAAACCTGATTCGGTTATTCTCCTCTACACTTGCTTTCATTGATATTCATTATGAATATGAGAGGAAGTTGTAAGGTAGATAAAAGTTTCAATCTGATAATGTTGTTTTGGCATCTTTGAGCTACTAAAATAAATACTACTTTAAATTATGATATTATATTATTATATATTATATTATTTAATAAATAGATACTGCTTGAATAATACAGTTATTGGTTTAAAAAATGTTATTACATTTTACTTGCATTTTAATTAGTTATATATATTATATATATTATTATATATATTACTCTATATAGTAATTAGTGTTTATTTTGGGTTTAGTTATTAAATTAAATTCTAAATTAAAATGATGAAGCTGAAATATTAATTCAAATTCAAAATTAAAATGTAATTTTATTTATTTTTTAATTGATTTTACATTTTATCAAAAATTCAAGTGTAATGTGTGTAAGTGTAATATTCTGACATTATATTAAAATAGCCGTTTTTTAATTGTGTATATATTAAAAATTATTTATTACTGTGATAGTAAAGTTGAATTTTCAGTATCATTATTTCAGTCTTCAGTGACACATCTTTTAGAAATCTTTCTAATATTCTGATTTGTTGCTATAAATATAATATAAATAGTTCTATAAATATTATCAATGATGAAAACAAGTGCTTCTTAATGCTTAATAGTTTATAAGAACAGCATGTAACAAGCATTAATCTTTTATAACATTAATAGATGTCTTTACAGCTACATTTCATGCATCCTTGCCAAGAAAAGTATTTGTTATTTTTCTTTTTTTTTAGCTTTGTGCATCTCGAGGTTTCTACTATACATTAAAAACAAATCATATGGGCAATAAAACGTATGTTCACGCCAAGACCTCCAGTGTGAAAGCAGTTCTGTCAGCAGCTGTGAACAGTGAATGGTTGCTGGTGTAGGCCAATATTTACAGTATGCCACATCTGCAAGCATGCTTTCTTGCTCGCGGCAGCTGATGAATCTGCCGCTCGGAGGCAGACTTGTCTCAACTGTCTCTCAGAGGCAAAGTGCAGCACCTGAGCCTGCTGGTTTGGTTTTTGTGAAGTGCACACAGATGCAAAATCAAGCGGCTTGATGCTGTTGTCCTTCTTGCCGTGTTTTAATTTTTCCCTCTCTTTTTAGGCCTGACCATCTCAGCTGCCATGTGAAGCATGTTCATTCCTCGGAGAGACCTTTCAAATGCCAAGTAACAGTAAGAACAGGAACCTATTTTTCCAGTTTATTCAGTTGAGCCTCACATCTTTTTGCTGGCAATTAAAGTTTCAAACCCTATAAAGGGTTAATATTGAAGGCTTGATATAGATCACTTTGGATAATTCAAAGAAAACTGACTGAATTTGTGCTTTAAATGATGTAATCCTACGTGTCTGTTATAGGCCTGTACCTCAGCCTTTGCCACCAAAGACAGACTTCGGTCGCATATGATTCGGCATGAAGGGAAAGTCACCTGTAACGTCTGCGGAAAGATGCTGAGCGCCGCCTACATCACCAGCCACTTAAAAACCCACGGCCAGAGCAACTTCAACAACGCCTGTAACAAAGGTAAGTGCAACGTGATTGGCTGCCCCAACAGCCAATCAGCCGGTAGTCTGTACAACAACTCTCCCAGCCTCTCTGGGTGACTCATGTAGCTCTAGCTCCAACATCTTTCTACTAACACTCTGTTCATCCTTTCCTCTTTGCTGTCCCTACAGCTCCCGAACTCTGCTACACACTACAGTCCACTAGTTTGAGAAGTTTGCAAGCACAATTCTTATAAACCTTTTGGAGAACCGGCCAGAATGACAACGTTATCTGCAGACAATAAATTATACTCTGTTGTGGTCTTAAGTCCTACAAGGTTTCCGAACATATTAAATAATTTAATAAGAGCAGTTGTTTCTTAAATGGGCATCTGATGATGAAGTGAAGTCTCTATAAAGTAGACACGAGGGCCGTTTAGATGTATTGATATGATGATACTTGATCGTGGATTCCATGATTTTTTTTTCATGTGCCATTGGCATCATTTATGTTTGTTCTGGACTTGTTCACCATGATTCTCGAGAGTTGTTTGGTTGTGCAGTCCTTCACGTTTCATTGGTCATGGCATTTGACTCGTTTGTTCAGATCTTAAGTTAGTCAAGCATGTCAGTGGAGAAGACCAGGGCTTTGCTTCAGGCAGAAACTGCTCTGACTGAACCTGATCCTTTCTAAAGATGTGTACGACAGGGTCAGGAGTAGGTCAAGGGGCAGGTCTGCTGCAAGGATTGAAAAGAGGTCAGCAGCCCTCTGCAAATTTGTTCAGTCGTTTACTTTAATTAGAATTTAATGGGTAGAGTTTGCTCAAATTCATTCCTGAGGTCTCAGTTTGTGTCAGAGCTGTTGTGCTACTTAGTGATAGCTGCCATTACATGTTTTTATGGATTTTTTTTTTTTCATGAATTAACCCACTGATCCCATCCCATAATCTACCTCTGTCATGTAGTTTTAATTTCTTGATCGTAATCAGATCCATTTTTGTTGTTGAGTCTTTTTAGTAGAGCGTTAGAACTTGGTAGAATTGTATATTTTAATCATCTCTGAATGTTCTGGTTTCAAGACAAATTCTCTTCTTATCAACAGAATCTGTGACCATGCTATTGATTACCACTGAATATTATTTTCTAATTCTAATAAATATAAAAAAAAACATTAAGTAGTGCTGTCAAATGATTAATCACTATTAATTGCTTTTTGTTTATATAATATGTGTGTGCTGTGTATATTTATCATGTGTATATATAAATACACACACTTGCATGGGTACATTTCAGGCTAATTTTATGCTTCTGTATTAACTATATTTATTTATAATAGAAATTAAATGAATTCCAATATAGACATGTAAATATTTTCAAAATATATGTGTGTGTTTATATATACATGATAAATATACACATACATTATCCAAACAAAAAAAAGCTATTCATCATTTGACAGCACTGATGTAAAATTATTATAGTATAATAATATCAAATAATGTGATAAAAAAAAATAGTTTAAATATTACTTTCTCAGCTCAGTTAAAAACTGATATAATTAGGTGCAAATTTAATTATTCTATATTATTCATATATGTATTTTCATTTGCTTTAATACCGTTTTTAGAAATATTCAGAATTCTAATTTTTTTTTTTATTTTTTTTTTATATCAGTAATGCTGTTAAAATAGACAAATAATTTTTTTGGTTGTTTTTGCAAAATGATAAATGAGACTTTTTCTGTCCTAACATCTACATGCTGTTGGTAGAGCTTAACCTGTGTTGAACCCGAAACATTCACATTAAATTCAAATTTCTAAAAATTCAACACAATGACTGAATTCACACTGTGCAGCCCTGCATTGCTAAAAGTCCCATAATGCATCACTGCAGGCAGCTGCCTGCCCGTCATAACCCTCTGTCTGTTTCTAAATAGGAGATTGGCAGTGGAACCACTCAGGGCTCAGAAAAGGTAAAAATGAAACAAAACAAAAAAGGTGGAAAAGGAGATGTACATACACAATAACTGTTTGCTTGCTTCTGTCTCTGCTGTTGATAACAGGAAGCTCAATCATAAACATTTGCATATATCTACTGGACTAGGTCATCTGGCACACCAGTCTAGACGCCCAGAGAGTTTGGGAACAGAATACACACAAATCCCCAACACAAGTGTTAATGCTTCTCCTGTCTTTTTCTCCGTGATTTACAGACAACTCTGAAGTCTGCATCTCTGCCTCCAACACGCCGGTCTCTTCCACAGCCCCGATCACCTCTGTAATGAACCGCTGCAACACCAGCAACCCCGTTACAATAGCAGCCCAGATGAACATCTCTACCAACACGGTCAACATCACATCTCCCGTCAGCCTGCAGCACCCGGTTACCATCACCGGTCCTGTGAACATCGCATCCGTCAACATCCCTGCCACAGCTCCCATGAACATCGCCCATCCGGTGGCCATCACCACGCCCATGCCCATGCCCATGAACATCGCCGGCCCGCTTAACATCGCCATGAGACCTATGGACTCTATGTCCTTCCTGTCCCAAGTCTTGCCATCTTCTCCCTGGTAGAACCGGGGGCGCTGACCAGCATTTTTACTCTGACTGCTGTGCTTCTGACATCTAGGTTGCGCGAACAAACCCATCGCGTGGCTACATTGCAACACTAGCAGAAGATTTGCACGGATTTCCAACTCTCTCTGGCCTTCAAGTATGTTTGCGTTTTGCGCACCTGGTGAATAGCTCTGTACAGGGGCATTTCGCAAGCTCCTATGAGCACTTCAAACCCTGACGATGGACGTTTTTAAGGACAAATGCAATAATTGATGTGCTTTTCAAACCCTTTTTTTTGTTGTTGTTTTTTTATAAGCAGAGTGCCGGTGGGTTCTTCAATGATGTTGAAGTATAACCTGCTAATCAGTATTTAAGGAAATTCGTTTGAAATGGACTGTTGCTTCCATTGGGAGGGAGGATTTTTAAATATCTTTTGCATAATTTCGATTTTGCGCAGGTGTGTGTGTGTGTGTGTGTGGAGACTCTGAAGAGGTACCGTAGCGAACTTTTTTTTTTTTTCTATTAATGGTGTTCATCATGGCACTGTTTACTACTTGTCGGATTTTAATGAGGGGAGGGCAGCTTGTTTTTTTTTTTATTGTTTACATTGTTAGCTGTCACTTTTTTTTTTTTTTGCAATGCAGAAGAAAGCGTTTAGAGGAAGGAAAGAGAGTCTTGCACTGAAAGCATATCCTGAGTCTAGAGAGGCAGTATTATCTAAACGTGAGTATCAAAATGTGTCCCAAATGGTGCACTTGATGTGTAAGGATTTACGAAGTCCATGAGGATGTAGAGTATCCCGTTTCTCATTTTATGATTGAGGTGTTCAAGAGAGACTTCACAGCAAACTAATACTTTACAGTCTGCAGCATTTCTTCACCAAAGTGTGGGTTCAGAGGAGGACTGTAAGGGCCAAGTGTGTCATTTGGGATGAGGTTTATGATCTTATTATTTAACCACTTCATTTTTAACAGCGCCATCTATTGGTTGGAGTACCGCGCTGATGCCCTTTAAAGTTTTAATTTGGACTTTTGCCTGTTAAAAGTATTTTATAACCCTGTGTTTTGTATTTTTATATGATGTTTGCAAGATCCCTGTTCTGAAGACATGTTCTACTAAGGAAATGGGCTGAGAATAGGAAATGAACATGAATAATTCCAGGGAAATGGAATTTGGAATTTTTTGGAATTATTTTTGTTTGTTTGTATATATTTTTAACTTTTGATTTTATTATTATTTTTTTGTTTTTGGTTTATTTTATTTTAATATATTTGTTTTTGTAATTTTTCTGTTTTTTTTTTTCCTTTTTTTTTTTTTTTTTTTTTTTTTAAATGATTTAGGTTTGTTTTGTTTTACGGTTATTTTATGTATTATTTCATGTGTTATTTCAGCAGCAGCACCATCCTGCTCATTTTATATGGCTCCAGTAGTTTGGACTTAGTAGATGATAGTATTTTCCTGTAGCTAAAGCCCAGAAGCACCATTTAACATAAAAGCACGTCTTCAGTCTGAAATAATGAAGAATGTTTACTGATTAGCTCTGGAAATTTCTACACTGCGTGCTGGTCCGTGTGGACTAAAGAGTTGAATCGTTTTGTGTTAATAAAACACAACAGTATAAATAGGAAGAGTGAGCTGTCACTCACTACACAGATCTGCCAACAATGTGAGAGAATTATGGTGAATTTTGTCGGCCACTTCCTCTACATGCTTCCTGTGGATGAAGCAGATGCCATAGAGAAGAGACTGCTGTAGTGAAAACACTAATTATTTGACTTGTATGCAATTTTTTTTGTGGGTAGTTTTCCCGCCACAGCCTGTGATGTGACGATCTGGAGTGTCTGAATGGATGCCGTCCACCCCAGCACTGAGTCTCAGGAAGGGGATGCTTTTTCCTGATCAGACACAATGAATCCCTGATCCGTGTGTGTTTGTGTGCGTGTGTGAGGCGTTTGATTCTCCCGTCACACTAGAACAAACAAAAGCATGTTTCCATAGTTTAGTTTGTGGGAGAGCGGGAATGCACGTTTATGCATTTCATGGTAGATGCATTACAATTGCCTCTTTTATTTGCCAAATTGATACCAATTATGAAATCCAATGAAGTGAACATTTTCGAATTGAGTCTGTTGTTGTTTTGATTCAGTTGATGAACTGGATGGTTTTCGGAGCCCCTGTGAAAGCGGTTGAATGTATATGTTTGTACATAAGTGTTTAGCTCAGAAGATCTTAGAGTACAGATAGACAATGTGAGCAAAGAAAAGCAAAATAACCTTTTATAAAACTTTTGTATTAGTACATTAACAATGGTAATTTTGTATATATGAAGACTAGGCTTTCTGAGTAGCAGAAAGAAAAACATTCCTACATTTTTTGTAAATGTAAGTTTGTCAGAAATAATTATGTAAACATGCGCAATGTTTATGTGCCTTTTATTTGGGTTGTCTAAATAAAAATAAAAAAATGTAAAACAAGCATTTGAGGGAGATATACCAGCATTTATTCTCTACAATGGCAAAAATCACTGCATTTAGAAAAGCTCCATCTAGACATTTGTCTGCATGACAAAACAGATACCTCATGTTAACATTAATCTTTCATAACTTCTGCTCTCTTCACACTGATGTACCTTTGTCTGACAGGTTCCCTGCAGTCACGGAAAATCAAGAAATAGCAGTATTAAAATGGCAATTTCTATTCTATTTCTAATTATCCTCATATTTTCAATTGGCCTCATAAATAAATGCAGTCTGAATGCTAATTATTTGGGTCCAAAAAAAAAGTATGAACATTTATTTTGCTGTTCAGTTATGGAAAACCTGATCTGAAATGGTTAAACTGGCTTCAGGGGTTTTTTAATCAGTGTATTGTTATAAATTTAGTTTTTTATTACTTTATTTTGCATCTAAAATTAAATCATTTTGTGGAAACTCTTCTCTGAAAATGTGATCATGTGTTGTGAGTAAAATATTTTGCTAGAAGTCTCTTTAGAAAGTTGCACATGAAATTCAGAGTCTGTCCAATGGGAATGCAGAAGACCATTGAGCACTCTCAGCCTAGGCAATGGGCCAGATATTTTGCCCCAACACTTGATTTTGCATCAGTACAGCGTCAGGCATTGCACATAACACATAATCGTTTTCTCAATGCATGAACCAAAAAAAAAGAAAAATCCTCTTTTATCTCTAATTCATGACTCTCCATCTGGCCCCGATCCAGCGTTCCCCTCCCCCCACACTAGTTCCTTAATCTTACATGCTGCCTTTTTTTTCCTTCGCGAATCTCATATTGGTCGTTAGGACTCATTTCCATGTGCATTGGCTCCATTGGTGCGCGTTCACGGCCTCACGCTTGCCGCATCATTTGATCAGGCGTGACGCGCCCCTGGGATCCCAATACAATCAGCCCTGGGTTTAATCTCGTGTCCATGAGCAGGTGCTTCGGGTTCAAGGTCTTTTGTTTCACCCCTCACTGTCGCCTCACAACGGGGATAAAAGACAATGAGCCCCATTGAAAGAACAATTGCGCTTTTTTCAGGGCGCCGCTGTTCACCATCTGCCCGTGTCTGTAAGTACAGGCAGCTGTATTAGTATTTGAGGAGCATTTCTCTTTGTTCATCCATATTCATGAAAACATCTCATTTGGATTTTTTAGTAACATTGAGTACTTAAGTGATAAATAATTTAGATGTATTACTGAAACCGAAAACAAGTGGTTACACCCTATATCTGGCCCTATTATATTATTGTAGGGTTTTCTGTGTTAACTTTTGGTTTATATGTATGTATATATATATATATATATATATATGTAAATATATATTAAATAATAGATTAAATAATAAAATTTATGTGTATATATATATATATATATATATATATATATATACCCCCACACACACACCAGCGAATATATATATATACACACATACATTTTATTATTTAATCTATTATTTAATATTTAATCTTATTATTAAATGATTTTGAGATATTGTAATGACAGAAAACTAGTAAATATGATATACAACTCTAAAATGTGTTGGTATACAAAAAGATATGTAAATATTTTTGAAATGGGTTTATTATTTTTACCAGTGATGCATCCAAAAATACAAAAACAAAAAGTAGGCTGCTATTGTAAATTTTCTTTTTGAATATATTAATCCTGAATATATTAGCAGAACTTTATTTTACAGTCCTGTTCCTCGTGTACATAATATGTATTTATTGTAGTAATTACAATAACTAGGTACCAACCCTGAAACGTAGTTACTTTACATTACCAGTACTTTCTTGGGTAAGTACACAATAAGTCCATGTTAGTACATGTACTGTAAAGTGCAACCAATATATTAATTTAAAAAAATAAAAATCATTTTTTTATTTCAGTTTACCCATTACTCTAGTCTTCGTTGTCACATGATGCTTTAGAAATCTTTTATTTGGTGCTCAAACGGTGTGCAGCTTAAAATTATTGTGTGAACACCTTGATAAATTTAAGTAAGATTGTTTTATGAATAGAAAGTTCAAACAAATTAGTTTATCCTTGCTAAGTAAAACAAATATTCATTTATTTAATATTATATAATGTTTTATGTATATACAATAAAATATTGTAGGTTTTATTTTATTATTATTATTTTTTTCATTTTTATAGAATTGAATGAATATTTATGTAATAGGGCCTCAGGAGCTTTTATCTTTTGGGATGAATGGGATGCTTTACTCACCTGTATCCGCTAGGTTGCTCTTGAGCGCGGTGAGAGTAGGATAATCTGCCCACAGCTCGAGAACTCAAGAGCCGATAAAGAGCTTCCATCGCCGCGGTCTGCTGCTGTCACGCACGCGAGATCACTGTTTATGTACAACACGGAGGAATGCAATAACGAGTAATGTGATCAGAGCAGATTTCTTCAGCTGGTAAGCTCTCATCCGTATTCTACTGCTCCTCTCCCTGCCAAATGATTTGATTACGCGTTTATTTAGATTAAATGAAATACAGAAGCGCCGTTCAGTTATAATTCTAGCCAGACTGGGCTCAAGAATGAATCGATCCTGCGGTTGTGCTATAAAAACGCCCTATATAGTGCAGGGCTCGTAAATCACGGTGCTGGTATGTTGCAACAGTATGATGTGATGGAGTTAGGTAAACACACCGACAACTGTGTGTCTTTTTATTTATGAAACAGTTAAATAATAATAGTATTAATTTACTGTGAGGTATTACTTTTTTCTTTCTGAGAACTATTAGTTTGGTGCAGAATCTTTTACTTGAAAAAGTAGAGAACTCTCATGTGACATTTTCCACATTACTACTTATGTTGTGGTGTCCTGTTAACTGATAACAGACTGATGTTTGGCCCCCCAAAGGATTCTGGGATGAAGTCAATTTTCTTCCAAAAGGATAAATGACCATGTGCCTCCAATAGCTGATATTACTGAGTCTATCGCATTTCTTTCATCTGTGGAACATGAAAGAAGATATTTTGAAGAATGCTGGTAACCAGTTTCAGTAATATATGGAAGTCAGTGTGACATGAAACCACTTGGTTACCAGCATTTGTCAAAAGAAAAATAACTATTATTGAATCCTCTGCAGTGCATGGGTGCCGTCATAATGAGAGTTCAGATAGATAATAAAAAAAACACAATAATCCATATGATTTTTCTTACGAACATGCATCTTTATGCTTTACAAGATGAAAAATGGTTGGATGGAGTCATGTGGATTATGTCATTGTTTTGGTTCCTATTCTGACGGCACCCATTCACTGAAAGTAGGGCTGGGCGATTTTTTTCGATTAATTCGAATTTGCATTTTAAGACGATTTAATTTTTTCTTAAATCGAGGTATCGCGATTTTTAATCT
>JAUCMT010000061.1:305856-325542 GCA_032357475.1 Enteromius thamalakanensis
ATCGTGAATCGGCCAAACTTTATGAAGAAACCTAGATTTTTTTTTTTTGCCATATCGCCCAGCCCTAACTGAAAGGGATACATTGCTGAGCGAGTAATATATAATGCTACATTTCTTCAAAGATGAAGAAATAAACTGATGGTCTGAGGGTGAGCTAATTTCAGCTAATGATCATTTTTGGAAAAAAATTATACGTATGTAAAGGTGATGTGCAACTTGATCGCCTCAGTATTAGTCTAAACGGCATTGTAAAAGTACTGAAGTGTCACCTCCTCTCTGCACTGCTACTTCCTGTCCTCTACTTCTATCTCAGTGGAACCAGGTCAGAAACAAGGACGGTGTCAAAGCCCTGCTCATGCGTTTGGTTCAGTGCACTCTGTGCAACTGTTCCCCTTTTCTTTGGGCTGAACGTTACAAAAGCCTTTGGGAAAATGCTTGCATCTTTTCAGTGCAATCTGCAATAGATGTATTTTCCATTCAAATAAAATAGACTAAAACAAGAATCTGTGTAAGTGTGTAAGCGACTGCTGGAATTTATCCTCGTGGGTTTGGCCCCATTAGAGCTAATGATAGCACAGTGTAGAGAGGTGCCAGTGAACGTGCTGCTACTTTTATACGTAGACAGCAGGCGTGTGTTCTGACATAAGCACTAACCCACAGACGACTCCTGTGGTGATAACAGCTCTCCTTGTCAGACACCACAATCTGCCCGCTTGGATTTCACTCTCCTCTTGGCCGCTGAATCAGCCAGAAAAGCATCCGAATTTGGCACAGTGATACAGAAAGGAAGACTGGGATCATTTTGGCAGGGGCCGCCCTCTAAATTTCATTAAAACTTTGTTTATAGCTTATTATTAATGACTGGGCCGCCGTACGTATGCCAGATTTACACGTGCGCCCTGTTCCAAGAAATATTTGTTCAACTTTTAAAGGAATAGTTCTCCTAAAAATAACAATTGTGAAATTATTTGTTCACCCTACACTCTTACAATCCCTATCAGCTTCTTTGAAGTTCCTTTAACATCCATTCCACAAAAGGCTTCATTTATAATACTATTATTTTATTTTAAAAGCTATTAAAATGATCTTCACACTGAGGAAAATAGTTATTTCAGGATTATTCAGTAAAAGGTGAAAACGACATTGCTGTGAAAACCCACTTCTGTAACGTTAAAGTGAACCCAAGTAACACATGTCCTTTCATAGAACACAAAACCTAAATGTTATGAGAAATAATTCAATTTTTTCCATGCAATAACACTATAGATACTGAATCTTTTAAGCTTCAAAAGCACAAAAAATGTTAAGTCTTCTGAACTCATATGAATCATTCTATTGAATCAAATCAGTTGATCCAATACATTAAAATGGATTCACAAAACATACAGATTTCTGTCTTTCTTGTTTAAAGGAGTCCACACCATAACGATAACGACATAGAGGGTTGGAATAACTTTCACAATTTTTTATTTATTTATTTTTTTAGCTAATGAATGCTAAAAACATTGATAGTCGTTCAGAATATCTTGCTTTAAAGCAGGGGTCACCAAGTCGCTCTTGGTGTGAGCAGGCCTTTATAGCTTAATATGGGAGAAGTATGTTCTATATAAATGTAATTCAGCAAATGAAAGTGTGTAAATGACAGAATTTAAGTTTTTGGGTGAATTATATGACCCCGGGTTTGACCTTGACCCAATTCAATTCGGTTTGTGTTATGTATCCGAAAAGCTTTGCGCTTACAGTGAGACTTTTATTGATTTCGTATCAAGCGTAGCCAGACTGATTGAAGCTTTTAATTGGGTTTACTGCTTTAACACCACCGCTGTGGTTTATTCTGAGCTTCTTTAATGAATCACTTACTCCGAGGGTCCAGCGACTGCTGGATTGATAATCGAGGGGGTTGCCATGGAGACAAGACCAGCAGACTCTGATCACATTGACTGTCGATGATGGCAGTAATTTAAAATAACAAGCTTTACTGTGTTGCACCAGAAGGATGATTGCCCCCATTACGATGACACCTCCACCGTGCTGAGATCTCTTACACAATTATCAATCAGATCCTGCTCTGTGTGGCATTCCTCCAGCTCTAATCCATCTCAGTGGGTTACACAGACCCCTGCTTAACCGATATCGGCTCAGCGGGCGTATTAACTATGGATGACGTCAGTCTTTGCTGTATGTTATTCACAAGGGCACAGCCGCCCTTCTTCAGAGACACATCACTAAGCTGCTACTGTTCCTGCGCTTGCTGGCGAACTGTGCCAGAGTCTGTGGCTATATTTAGCACTGCCTGTTTGGTTTTGGGTGCAGATTAATGTGGAGAGATGAAAATGGGAGCAAGGGATATCCAAACCTCTCCGATGACAGATTTTATGGAGGAGCCCGCAGCCTGTGATGGGAGCTAAAGGTTTATTCTGCTGGCTGTAGTCGCTTCCTGGTGGATCTTTTGGTGTGAGCCTGCATCTCCTCTGCAGACAGACGGTAAGCAGGAAATAGATACATGTATGGGCACGTAAAGCACAATGCACATGCATGATTGCATCGTGAGCACAGTGTCCGATCATGTATGGTGTGAGGGCAAAATGTGCCCTTTTTAAGAGTTTAATACCTATCTTGTCTTTTATGGAAGCCTTAGTAGTTAATGACCCTGATCCATTTAATGTCCAATGGGGACCATGCACTGTGTGACTCATGCTATCCATGCATGTGTGCGTGTGTGTGTGTGTGTGTGTGTGTGTGTGAAAGTAATATGTTTTCTTACAAACTTAAATAGATGTAAAGATGTAAATTGAAGATCTATAACCATTTACTTAATTGTTCACATGACACATTTGAAACTATTTTAACTCCTATTTATTGTAGAATATAACTCTATTATATAGTATATAGTCAATATACTGATGTTAAAGCAAGTAAGGAGTATACCAAAAATCAATAAATAAATATTAAAATTATTGAAATGAAATTATGTTGAAATGCCAAATATAAATATCAGATGAAAACTTGCATTTTAAATGATTATTTTTATTATTATTAATCAAAATTTTATTATTAAATAAATGTTGTAATATATTAATAATTAAATACATATATAAATATTTGACACATCTTAAAAAATGTATTAAATTAATAAATAATAATAAATTAAATAAAATTATTTATTTACTAAAAATTACATTTTCAGGGTTACGGTTGTCAGCATGTCAATGTGATGGAAATAAATGAAGGAATTAAGGAATGAATATTTATTTATTTATTTATTTATTTATTTAGACATATATTTAATTATTTAATTTTGAGTAATTTGTCCCTCCATACTAACTAAATGAAAAAATTAAGTATTTAATTATTGAAATTTCTAAAACAAAAATAAATTAAATCTATACAGAAATAATTAAAACAACAAAAAAAGACAAAAACAAATAACCATTACTTAAGCTTAAAGTAAAATTAAAATAAATAAAAACGGTGTATAAATATAAACCTTATATATATATATATTATACATACTGTACTGTACAGAAGTATATAAATATGTATTATAAAAACATTTATATTTATATTTTAAGTTTATATCCATGTTTTTTCACCAACCCTGAATGAATCACTGAATGAGATATCAATGGTTAACTTTTTTCTATTCTAATGTAGGTCTTCAGGAGTGGGCTGCTGTTTGTCCTTCACTTTGAGGGTGACTGTGAGAGTGAGAGCAAGGCATTCTGGGAATCCCAGCCAGTCCTGGATGTGGTGGAGTCTCAGCTATCAGCAGCAGAAGAAAAGTTTGTCCAATGCGGCCCCTCTATATACTGAACCTCACCTCCAGGGGCATCATGAGTGGATAACGGGCGTGGCCAGAGGCGGTGCAAAGGTCAAGGGGTGGAGCCACTGCGGTGGATGAGCAGTTTTGATTGGGAGGGAGGTGCTGTAAATGATGACCAGTCTTTTCCGCCGGAGTAACACAAACAGTAACCATGGCAGCGGTACGCGAGGGGGCGACAGGAGGCCTCCACGCCAGGTCCGGAGGTTGGAGTTTAGCCAGGCCATGGACGACTTTAAGACAATGTTCCCCAGCATGGAGCATGAGGTTATCGAGTGTGTCTTGAGAGCCAACCATGGTGCTGTCGACTCCACCATTGACCAACTATTGCAGATGAGCTTGGACAGCCAGGCCACAGATGACAGCTCGGATTCTGAGGACAGCATCCCTCCAGAGGTGAGTCTAGGAACTTTTATCGAGAACTAAAAGGTCTTGGTACACAAAAGATGTTCCCATTAAATCTCCTGCAGATCCTGGAGAGAACGCTGGAGCCGGACAGCTCAGATGAGGAGCCTCCACCCGTCTACGCACCGCCCTCCTATGACATGCACATCTATGACAGAAAACATCCTGCAGATGTACCATCCACACCGCCACCCAGGCAAGAACATCTATTCATGGTTCCTATTGGAGGAAATGACTAATAATAACACTTTACTCTGTGAGAGATATTGTGTCTGCATTCACTTTGTTAAAATGCTTTTCATGTTGACAAGACAAATTTCACTTGCTATCATCTTCAGGGGTGCTGCTATGGTCTCTGGGCCCCCTGGACAGCATGTCAACTCAGGCCCCCCTCTCATTCACAGGGGTGGAGGGTGAGCCTTGGTAGAAATGGCGATCGATAGTCTTTGTCTTAGACCACGTTTGTAAAATGTTATGTATCGGCATCATATATTGCACTGATTCCTAAATATCGGCAACGGACAGAGAAAAACCCATATCCTGGGTAACCTATTTAAGATGTGATATTACTGGCACAGCCTAGCCACTACCCTGGGAGAATGTGCTAAATTATATAATTTAAAGTTTAATGGTAAAATATTCTAGCAATGTGCTAAACATTAAAGGACGGGTATTTTGGATTTTTGAAAATGACCTTTTCTTGCAGTGTGTAACGAGTCAATAAAAACATCCTGCAAAGTTTTAAACGTGCACAAAGTTATTTTCTCTCTCAAAAAAGAGTCGACTCATTGAAACGAGTCGTTTCTCAAGCGTTTCATGTTGACGTCAAAATGAATTATTAGTATATTGCCCGTCCAATCTTTCGCGTTGGTTCTTAAGAAAAATTTAAATCCTTTCTTTACCACTAGGTGCCTCTTTTAGAGCGTTAAAAGCTCACAAACACTGCTTTAAATTAAATCGACCAATCAAAGGAGGAGTTTAGAAAATGAATCTTTAAAAGAATTGTTCGGGTGTTGCATGTCAACCTGTTGTTTGGGACTCCCAAAACAAAAATATGAATCTTACATGACCCATATGACAGGGACACTAGCTACTATACTACTGCATTTTTTTTTTCTTTCAGACAACATCAAAGTTTGTCCCGATGAGACTACTTCTCAAGATTAGTCTAGGGCTTGTGTAAATATTTAAAATGGACACATTTTTTAGTGAATGACGTGTTTCTCTGTCCCTTATTAGTTGTTACTGCATCTAAACACCAAAGCCTTGAAGACTACATTATTTGATTTTTTGAGTTGTTTATGTCTGTAATCCAAACTGACACCAAAAGCTATGTGTACATCCAAACTTGACATTTAACTTTTTATGACATTTAACATAGCTTTTTTTTGCTTGCAAATTCGAATATCGCATCAAGCATTTGCGCATCAAGTGTTCGAAGGAACAAAATCATTTACTGTGAAACTGGAACAAGATGGGAATGTGGTTGTGTGAGGTAACCAAACCATATTGATGACTTTTGAGCAGGATTTTCAGAATTACTAAAGCAGATGGTGTACAATTGTCCACTGGCTAGTGCACTTCTCCAATAACGTGTTCAGGCAAAGTTACATAGGTTTTGTTTCTTTTGTTTTTGTTATGCAGTTAGTATTTTTTTCCATGCATTTTTATGCACAGCTTGCCATTTCAGTCACATTTTTTTTTTAAAAATCCAGTATTACAAAATTGTCACAAAATATATGTAAATGGAAAGTTAGTTACTGACCTCTTAGTGTGTGGACTCAGTAAACAGCTGCGTCTTAAAAGATCATTTAAATCAAAAGATGAAAAATCAAAAAATCCCACCTGGCCTTTTTAATTTGAGGAGTGTGTTTTATAAAAATGTTTTCTTTTGTATTCATTATTTTGTCAGGTTTGATGATTATCCCCCTCCTGGGCATCAGCAGGTCGGCAGATACAGGAACTGGAATCCACCGTTACTAGGCAACCTCCCTGATGACTTCCTGCGTATCCTGCCTCAGCAGTCAGAAAGTCTTCAGGTGGATTTATAACATGTATTCTATTCGTATTAAAATTGTGGCTATACGGTATATCATCCAGATTTGTTCTATTTATATGCAGTGGCCATATCATACATGCTGTATATATTTTTGTTACCATTTTTTTCAGCCAAAATTTCATTCAAAGTTACACACAAAAATCTTACATTTACAACAACAAGCATTGAACAAGGTGGATGTTTTGATGTAATTACTGTAAAAAAAAAAAAGATCGTTAGTGATTTCTTTTTCTTGCAGCGTTCTCAGAGCAACCTGTCTCAGCCTTCCTCCTCCTCCTCTTCCTCCCTGTCGTCCCTGACGCAGCTTTCGTCCAGCAGTAGTGCCCTGTCAGGTGGTGTTTGGTCATTTGAACAGGACAGGAAGTTGAAACAGTATTTAGAGGATGAACGAATAGCCCTTTTCCTGCAGAATCAGGAGTTCATGAAAGAGCTACAGCGAAACAGAGACTTCCTCATAGCTCTGGAGATAGGTAGACATTCACACACAAATGTAAATGCAGACCTTAATGCGATTTTTCATTTTGATTTCATTTTGTAATGGAATGTAATGGAAGTAGCAACATATTTTGTTATACATCTAAGAGAAATAAATATAAAAAGGGTTAAAGTTTAAGTGGACTAAACGATTGCAGAACATTAAACAACACAACAAAGATTTTTTTTATTTTTTTTTTATTTACAAGGTCAAAAATTGTTCACAATAAGTGTTTTTTTTTTGACAAAAGTCTAGTGAAACGTAGTCAGAAACACATTGCACACTATCACACAAGCACTCATCTCTCAAACATACTTCACAGAGGATGAAATAATGTTTGGATTTCTGCATTTGAGGAAAACCCATCATTCATAAACCAACATTGCATCCAAGCATCTTTTTCAACGCCTTGGTAACTTCAAAGATTTCTTCCACATCTTACCTGCTTTTTGGAATGATTTATATAATGAGTAGCACCATACAAAAAAATCCTAATTTACTGAGTTTAGTACTAAATGCTTAATTTTAATCCCCTTTCTATTTGCAAAAAGATTTGCAATGTTTTTCATTCTCATATTCGCAAACCATTGCTCCAATCATTTTGCTAAAATGCATTTTAAATAAATCCCAGTGGTGTGTCTGTGTGAACAGCTTTCATTCCTCACTCACTGTCTGCAGTGTTGTGTTGTTCACTGTCTCCACTCACTCTGGAGCGGCTGATCTTCACCTGCCCTCAGTGACCCTCTTACCTGCTGTGTTTTAGATCGTCAGAGGTGCGAGAAAACACAGTGTGGTCATTCATCCGCTTGCACGGAGAACTCCGCCGAAGGTAGATTCCCTTCATCTTCATCCATCAACCATGTCTGCCTTCACAAACACTGACAGGAAGCTTCATCTAAACCTGTCTGTGCCGCCACATAAGACAACACCCAGATAACGGCCTGCAGGGATCATATTCTACACTCTCGCAGCATTTTAATTTACTTAAATTAGTCCCTTAACCAAAAAAATGCAATTTCTGTTATCATCTGCAGAACAGAAAGGAGATTTGTAAATGTGCACACGCTCATGTCTAACTCTTGGTGTAGGTGAGAATTGTGGCTCGGGCTCTGAGGAGGCCTGTTCATCAGTCTCTGACGATGCCTTATTCATGGAGAAACTCAAGCACATGGGCAAATGTAAGAAAACACAGGAAATTCATGTAATAGTTTGAGCTCTTGCTGCTTTTTGAACACTGTAATTATTTGCCACAGCTACAAGGAAGAAGCTCTTTGAAATTGCTAGATCATTCTCTGAGAAGACCAAAAGAAAGAAGACCAAAAAGCGAGCTCTGCCCAAACACCAGTCATATCCTCACATGTCCAGCCCTGACAGTCGGTGCCAGGAGTTTACATCTATGTATGTTGTGTAGAGAAGGACTTCTTATTTTTGTATTTCTAGATATTTCTTAGTCTAGCTATTAGTTTCAATGTAATGTGTGTGTGTGTGTGTGTGTGTGTTTGAATCTGATTATTCCATCTGCCTGTAGTAATATAAATTGTGTTGATTAAAAGGTAAACCTTGAAAAGTTAAAAGTTCTAGTTTTAAAGTACATCCTAGAAGCTATATGGCATTGTAGTGTTACAGTTGTAGTGTGTTTGGTCCTTGACTTCTTCTCAGTCTGGGCTCTGCAACCTCCACCGTCAATCTCCTGGAAGAAGTAGAGGGTCCGCCATCGGGTAAATATTCTCAGCTAAGTACTAACATGAACTGTACTGGCACTGCGTGAATGTATAACATATATAATGAATATGTGTGTCTATTAGCCGAGGATGACAGCCAATTTAAGAGAGTCTCAGGAAAAGAGGAAGGGGAGGAGTCAAAGGAAGTGATGTCCTGGTAAGCCCTCACAAACATACTAAACATAAATGCCCCTATTATGGGTTATAAAAAAATCATATTTTGAATTTGGGTGTCCAAACAACAGGTTGACTTGCATGCGAAGTAAAGAACAACAACTTAATTTTCTTATAATATGCATTTATATTTTTTTACCTTATATGTTCAATGACTCCCAAATGATTTGTTCAACAATTTTATTTAAAACAGTATTTGTGCAATTTTAACGCTCCAAAAGTGGCAAAGAATGAATTTGTGTTTTTATTCAGACCAATCAAAGTTTTCCCAGGTCTATGCCTACAAGTAGGCGAGCAGTATGCTAATGTTTAACGTTGACATCAACATGAAACGGCTTGGGATTTCTTTTTAGATGCAGTAACTTTTTACACAGTCCACTTTCAGATTTAAAGCTTTGCATAATGATTCATTCACTTAGAGCTTTGTTACACGCTGCATTAAAGGTCATTTTTAAAAATCCACAATAGGGGGACCTTAAAACGTTCCACAAATTGAGGTAATGCCATGTATATATTATGATCTCTTACAGATGGATGAATCCTGGCCGAGCAGCCAATGTTCTCTGCTTTAGAAAGCTTGTTTCAACAGCTCTAGAGACTGAAGCATCATGAAGATCGAGATTTTACTCATTAGTTTCCTGCAATGCTTAATTAAACCTGAGCCATAAAATCATCATAGTTCTATATTGTTTGTAATATTCTGGTTCAACAGTGTGGTTTCTGATGAGGTGTAGCAGATCTGGTGGTGTTTAGAAGAATGTTGTGTCGGGACAGTGCTCATGCTGTGCTGGGACTCAGGACTCAAAACATCCACAAGCACAAAACTTCACTGCTCAGCTCGATAAGAAAATCGGTGTTTATCTCAGGAGAATTTAAACGGCCTCGAGCCCTTGTACAGTTCCTGTCATGTTTTTAGATAACGCTCTATCCATTTCTCATGATCTTATTTGATAGTTATTACTTTGATAACTGGGTGATTAGTGATCAGATCTAGTTGCTATATTACGATGTGTTTTCAACCAACTCACAAACCGGAATCATGCTCAAGACTTTTTTGAAAATTCTGCTTCTTTTCACCGTTCATCCCTGAAATGACTCATATTTTATTCTTAGTGTTAAGTAAGGTCTGGTTGTGTGTATTTACACTGGGATAGTGATTATTAAAACTAAACTGTAATTTCACTGTAAATTGCTATTGATTTTCAGAGGATCAGTTTGTTTGTTATTTAATAAATTACATTTTGAAACCAAGACATTGTTGTTTGTTCTTTGATTATTAGTTTCCAGAATAAATGTAACTTTTTTAATATGCATACCCATAGTTTAACCATGGTATTTGTAGTAAAACGGTGGTTATGTAATCAATACAGTTTTATTATAACAAGCCCATAGTTAATTAAAAAGCTTTACACATTTAAAAATTAACCTAACATAAATAAATCAACATAGCATAACAAATCTTTCGTTCAGTATTTAAAAAAACATCAGTTTTCTGAAAAAAAAAAAAAAGTTTAATTGCTAATAAACAATAGATATAGCTTAATCAGTTTAATTAGGCTAGGTGATAATGTAGTGGGCTGAGTAAGCATGTTTTACACAAAGAAATGAATAGCATTAACATATCACAAGTTATAAGTTATAGAGCCGTTTTTATGGGGGCAGACGTTTTGACAAAACTAACAATTTATCTGGATGATTTCCTTTTTATTAAATCCTTTCTACTCAAGAAATAAAATGTGGAAAAGTATGACTAAAGAATGAGGTAACTCTCGTGATGCTGCATCCACAACGCTAGGTGTCAGTATCATATCGGGAGCGCATTATTAGCTAACTACGTTAAACTAATCAGAACCAACAAGCCACTCTAACAATATGATAGATGTTGATAGAAATGTATTTAACCTATTTTAGTTTAAATTAATTTATTTTCATAAATGTCAAGTAAGTATAACAAACAGACATGGTCTCTGTAAACAGCTGTAACTGTCCAGCAGATGGAGCAATACACCATGTACACATGTTTGTTTATCTCAAAACACAGTCATAATCTGTTATTACTGTGATAGATGACATTTATTTTGTTATCAGGAACAGCCTAAACACCTGTAAGACCCCTGAGAGAGAGAGAGCTGGCTTTGTGTGCTCACGTGTCCGAGTGTTTCTGCTCATTGTCTGGTGTCTGCAGATTGGGATTTATTTATAGCTGTGTCTGTCTACCTTAAAGCCCCATAATGCACCACTCTCAGATCCTGGTGGCCTTTTTACTTAGGTCTAGGTCTTAGATTATTTTAGAAAATAATCTTAAAATCTGATCTCGCAAAAAATAAATAGAACAAAAGCACACATCGCCCCGCAGACACAAACAGTCTGAAATGTGACTGAAAAGACGTGTCAGTCGGGTATTTATTGAAAGCCTGTCTCACGGATGATCTCTGCCATCAGATTCCCCACAATCCAATTTAATCTGCTGTATCCTGGGAAGGGATTCCCTAGGCTGACCAATAGAGAGTCAGTATCAAGACGACATAGCAGTGGCCAGGTGGAAGCTGCACTTTGTCTGTAGTACTTTTGTAGGCTTTTTTTTTTTTGTGGCGTAGTGCTCTGAAAGTGCTCTTTCTCACATAATTGACCTGATTTAGAACCTTGTTTAATTTCAATAACATCAGATTTGACAAAAAAAAAAAAAAAAAAAACTCGTCACACTAGCTTGGAAAAAGGTTATGGTGTGATTGGTTTTCAGATGAAGCAAGCCCTCAGATGACATTTCTTGTCTGCATGGAAAAGGCACATTTCTACAAGAGGTTCCTGCGGTCATCAGCATGGAGATATTCACCCGACACTCTGACTGGTGAGAGAAACATGTAAAAGAAAATGCTGGAGTTAATGGTGAGGTTTCAGTTAAAAGTTATACATTTAGATACCTTTAATTTTTTATTTAGATTTCTACTTAAGGTTCTGTTCTATTTTAACTACTCTGCATTACTCTTAAAGAGATAGCTCATTTAAAAATTATCATATACTTAACTTTATGCTGTTTTAAATGACTTTTTCTGAAGGACACAGATGTTTAAAATGTCTCATGTAAAATGGAACAACCTGGGAATGAGTAAATAGATTGAACAGCCCCTTTAAAATTTGCATTCTTGTATTGCTCTTGTACTGCTCTGACTTCTTTATGATATTACTTGTGTTTGTTCTCATTTCTAAGTGATAAAATCACCTTATATATATACTTGTTACATTGTAAGAATGATTTAAATCAGTCATGTGTGCGCTTTTCATGCTATAAATACTCAAATCTCAGATCACATTTGAACAGGAGACACCTGTATGGTGGCCCAACACCTGGAAATGCTATGCAGATATGAAATTTCTGAATGTGTGAGAATTCTGGATATCTTGATGTGTTTTAATGTATTACACTCATCATTAGACTTCAAGGCCTTGTTTTACTGAATTGCAACGTTCTTTCTCATATTTGCAAACTGAAACTTCTTTCTCATTGTTTGAGGACTTGTGGTAGATAATCCATCCAAGCAAACCAAACCTCAGTGGACACCTAGAATAATGTTCTGTTTCTGAGATATGTGTGTATGTGTTGAAGGGGAGGATGTAGAGTGTTATGCAGCACGCAGATGGAGAGATGGAGGACAGATGGAAGGATAGAGAAAGAGAGTGAGATGGAGGACAGATGGAAGAGGAGGTGAGGTTTGGAGAGTGACTCAGCAGTCAGATTGAGCGTTTGATGTGAGGGAACATCACACCCTCACAGGGAGATGAGAAATCCTTCTAACACCCCCCCTCCCCCCCCCTTACATTTTAATAAATGTGATTAAACATGCTCGTGCTTGTACGGAAGCACAAGGCTAGGCAAATGGGTAAATTTCTACCATTATATATTGCATTCTAGAGTCTAAGATGTAACAGGCCCTCTGTTTGAGCCGAGGACACCCTAAGGAAAGATTAACCACTAATAAAATCCCATAAATATTGCAATTGTTTTTCCTAAACAGTATTTAATTTTATTATTAGAAATGTGGGTTTTGGTTTGAGTCTTGTGCTTCACAGATGTGTCTTGTAATGTTGCGCGTGTCTCCTCAGAAGAGATCTGAACAATGTCTTAAACTGTGCTCAGATTTGCCAAGATATTAAATATCCTCCTTTTTTACTTCCAAGAGACCATATCGACACAGTTTGCAGTCCTATCATGAAGAGGACTTCCTTGACGCTTCGGATCAGGGATTTAGCTATGGAAATTTCTTTTCCCATTTAAAAGCACACCTAAATATCTGACAGCACAATTAGAGGCATTATTTTATTAGTTACTTCTTGTAAATAAATAGGCTGTCTCTAGAAATAATTAGTTTATTTACAAAGACATTTATTTCTTCAGTGTCCTTTACGATTTATTGTGCATAGTTAAATAGGGTAAAAACAAAAAAACTAAATTATTCTGAAATATTCCTAGGATATTCCTATTATTTATTTAGAAGTATTCTCTAAAGTCGTTAAAAAAAAAAAAAAAAAAAAATATATATATATATATATATATATATTAATTTAATGTCTGATTTAAAAATTAAATTGTGTGGAAATGGAAAAAAACATAATTAGGTGTCTTATCTAAATAACAGGATACTACAGTTTTCAACAGGAGTAATATTTTTCAAAATATGAATAATACTTTTAATTAAAAAAGGCTAAATATTTAGAATTAGAGTACAAATAAAAAGGAAAATAAAATTTAGGCTTATATATGCTATAATCTAAATTAATTGTATAAATAAGTTTTAAATAACTTAACTGAAAAAAAATGGTAACTCTTTACAATAAGGTTCATTAGTTAACACTAACTAAGAATAAAAACACTTCTATAGCATTTATTAAAATTAACATTAACAAAGATTAATAAATACTGTAATAAATGTATTGTTTATTGTTTGTTTGTGTTAGTTAATACGTCAACTAATGTTAACAAATGACACCTTATTGTAAAGTGTTACCAATTAAAAAAAACAATCTATCTAGCAAGCATTAGCCTACAGTCACGTGCGTACGGACTTCATTTCCCAGCGCGCATCGCGTCGTGCGATGTTTCCCACAGCTGACAGACAGTGAGCGGAGAGTCGCAGCAGAACGCGCAGCTCGCACGACGCGCTTCCACGGCGCGCTTGGATTTGGGATTACCTCAAACCACGTCTCCCTCGTGGATCCCAGTGCAGACCGCATCAATCGTCTGTTCGGACAGTCTGATGGCATGCGTCTGTAGTAGTGCATGTGGATTGTATTATTATTTGTAGTTGCACTCATCTCTCCATCCACGGCGTGCCCGATGCAGTGGGATGGATGGTGTTAGAGTGGGGCTGATGATGGTGGAGGAGAGTGATGAACAGAGGGACAGCAGTAGCAGCGGCGGCGGCGGTGTCGCAGCGATGGCCGCGCTACACCAGTGTGAACTGATCCAGAACATGATCGACATCTCCATCTCCAGTTTACAAGGGCTCCGGACCAAATGCGCGGCGTCCAACGATCTCACGCAGCAGGAGATCCGCACTTTAGAGGTAAAAAAGACACGAAAGGGGCCGAAGTGCAGCGTCATGAAAGAGCGGATCCGCTCTCGCGCGCGCGCTTTATCCGTTTCTTCTTATTTTTGCACTGCAGCTGTTTATTGTGGTGCATTATAGAGGCGCACAGGACTGGGACTGAACCCCTCTTGTTGCAATTTACCAGTGAAATATTACCACGTTTGCTCAGGATAGCTTGGCGATGCTTGGAATTTGGACAGTACTGTGATGCTGCATTTTAGAAACGCGCAGGGATGAGATAGAACCTCTGTCAAAAAAATATACACCAGGCTTTCATGAAGAATTTTTTTGGGGGTTCTCTATTAAACAGCAAAAAAGCTACTGTGGTATTGTCATTGAGGGTAGCACATTAATCATATAGCAGCACAATATTTATGGTACAGCCACAGTACTTTTTTAATAAAAGAGAATAAGTTTTCAGAATTTATGTCAGTTGTGGCATATACTGTTACAATTTTGGAAATTCAACACAATCTAAAACCATCCAAAATAAAACACCCCAAATACCACGGTGCGTTTTTGTGGAAAACATTCAGTGTTGGTTTATGCATGGAGTTCACAGCACACTAACCCAGTGGGGGGTATATTTGACCTGGTTCTGTTGACTAGGTGAAATATTCTTGGCAGTGAGATGCTGCGTAAAGCACAGCATCCCTGCAGCATCTCCAGACCAGAACCAGTCCTGATATTTTGACAGCAAAGGCCTTCACTGGACAGTGCCGGTCTGTGTGATATTTTGCCGATAGTGTCTCACCCTGACATCCACAACATTGGCGGTTTGTTGTCAGTATTGATGTGTGCTCCACCTGGAAAGTGCCCCATTGCTCCAATGGTAGGGGTAATTAATGAGAAATCAATACAGCTTTGGGGCGGATGGTGTGCAAACAGCCCCGGAGGACCTGTAGTTTGAGTATTGGGTGAAGATGTGACCGCATGCACCAGAGTGATTGTTTTGGAGATTTGAGATGTTTGTGGAGCTCCGCAGAGGTTTTATGAAGTGTTACGGATCTGTGTTTCCTGATCAACAGGGAAGAAGAGTAGTTATATTTAAATGAAAGTATGAAATTACTATTTTGTCTCTTTGTTCGTCATGATAGGCCATTTGATGTTTGTGAGCATGCAACAACATTTTTCTAAACGAAGAAGTAAAATAAATGTTACAAGTGTGAATTGTAAATTTTACAAGGAATTTCTAAGAAAAAAAAGGCGTGTACCATTATATTATATAATAAATGCATTTTGAGACTTCCTTAATATTGCATTTAAAAGTGTTAATAATTTTTTATTTATTTATTTATTGTTGTCTAAAGTTATTTTTGTTTTCTCCGTGCACAAAAAGTACTCTTGCAGCTCAGTAAAAATTTCAGCTAAACCACTGATTCACATGGACTTACTACATTTCTGGGTCTGGGAACATTTTTGTTCTACAGAGGGTCAGAAACCTTGGAGTTGTCATCAAAAAGATCTTAAATTGTTCCAAAGATGAGGTTCTCACAGATTTGAAATGACATAAGGATGAGCAATTAATAACATCATTTAAAATATCTGGGTAAACTATCTCTTTAAGTACCGCATAGTTCAGCAAAAATGTAAAAAAAAAACTAATAATAGTAAATAATCAATATGGGACAGATATATATTGTATGTATTGATGTACTTTTGTGAAAAATAAAATTCTAGAGCAATTTCATGAAAAGACCAGCAAACGGACTTCTTCACGTCTACTTCCTGCTTTAACAGGAAGCTGAATGTTCTACCTATGTTCCAAATCAGGCACTAGTGGGCTGTTAAGTCTACAGGAAATGATGGAGTCACCACCGGGGAGCTCTTTCTCAGCCTGCTTCCTCTTTATGTCTAATGTAGCACTTTCTGTCTTCTTTTCAAAGAGCTTGTATATCGAGTAGTTGCAGTAAATTAAAGGTGGTTAATCGTGTGTGAGCCCTCAGCAGCCAGCATTACCTGTTTAACCTTGGTGAACAGGTTGATATATTGTAAGTGTGCTCTTATGAGCATCATAAGATGGACAGATGGAGCCCGTCAATACTCCAGCTGTATCACAGGCCCTGGATGAACAACAGATCTGAAGTGTTCACATTCAAACCCTCACCACTTCCCTTACACTTCAATGCAATCAAGAGACGCTTGAACTCCCATTAGATTCTCACTGAAAGCTCTTTATAACATCACTTCATGTCTTTTTTTTAACAGCTCACCACTCTGGCCAGGAGATAATTATTCTCAGTCTCTCCTGCTGAAGTGCTGTGTGGTTATGTTTGACTGAATGTTCTCACTCTCTTCTGCATCTGTTGTCTTGCTGATTTGCACCTTTTTTTCGATTTGCATCATTTCATCATCAGCTGCGTGAGGCAAACACTTCCATTGTGAAAGCACAAACGCCGTGCGCCGTTCATGCGATGCTTACGTGCCGCTCAGGCTCTGCTTACGCCCTGCTGACGTATGCAGTGTTAGACATGGCACAGACTGAGCAACCTCGTTTGTACCTGCCGACATCACCGGTAATTCCGGGCCACCAATAACATGACTGGAGGAACAAGAGGGCGTCCAGAGCCCGGGACCCGGTGAACTGTGTCCAGAAGGGAAGTGCGCTGGGATGCTGGGAAATACAACTTCACTTCTGCGGAGGAGCGAGAGGCCAGGATAATCTGCTGATCGATGGCCCACTGGTGATGTCACTCCTCCAAGGCTAACTTGATGGGCAACAGCTCGCGTTTGCCGGTGTCGTAGTTTACCTCCGCAGGGGACAGTTTCCGGGAATAGTATTTGCAAGGCTATAGTCAGGGAGGCTCTCCGTCGTACTGGGACAGCACGGCCCCAGACGCCGGTGGTAGAGGCGTCGATCTTCTTACACTTCAGCGCATTTAAGAGACGCTTGAACTCCCATTAGATTCTCGCTGAAAGCTCTTTATAACATCACTTCATGTCTTTTTTAACACCTCACCACTCTGGCCATGGCCCCGACGCCGGTGGTAGAGCTGCTTGTGGAATCGGAGTGTCTTAAGATGAAGGCTGTGCTGAAGGCTCACTGGAGCTGCTGGAAGGTTTGCTGGGCCTTAGTGTTCCACACCGAAGACTTAGGCTTTCCTCGGAGCAAGGAGGTTAAAGGAGCCGTTAGTTTGCTGAAGTGGAGAATGAATCGGTGATAGAAATTGGCGAAGCCTAGGAACCTCTGGAGTTCCTTAATGGTTTGGGGAACAGGCCACTGCAGGATCACTGAAACCTTCCCTTGGTCCATCTTCACACCCTCAGGGGTTAGGATGTAGCCGAGGACGTGGACGGTGGAGTGATGGAATTCACACCTCTCCAGTTTCAGGTAGAGAGAATGCCCGCGGAGTCGTTGGAGGACTTCGGTGATGTGCTGGCGATGCTCAGTTAGGTTCCTGCAATATATCAAGATATCATCTATATAGACTTTGAAAATTTTGTGTAGGAAGTCTCGGAACACCTCGTTCAGGAAGCTTTGAAAGATTGAGGGTAAGTTCGAAAGGCCATACGGGATCACCTGGTATTCATAGTGCCCGGAGGGAGTAATAAAGTCCGTCTCATCGTTAGCACGTACCAGGTTGTAGGCACTCCTCAGATCGAGTTTATGCAGTTCCGGAAGTTTGACTGGGAATTAAGGTTGCGAGAATCTATACAGGGCCTCATTCCTCCATCCTTCTTGGCAAACAAAGAAGCAGCTTGAGGTCACTGGAGACTGGAGAGGTGGAAGGGTGGATGAAGCCTTGCTGGAGAGCTTCCATTATGTATTCCTCCATTGCCTTGTGCTCAGGGATGGACAGGGGATATATCCTTCCTTTGGGGAGTTTGGCCCCAGGCAGCAGCTCGATGGCACAGTTCCCATGGCCGATGAGGGGGTAGTCGTCTGGCTGCCTGTTTACTGAAGACATCCTGGAACACCCGATAATCCTGGGGAATATGATGCAGCTGAAGCTGGAATGGCTCCATTTGAGAATCTCACATTGGTGCAGCCCTAGGCGTCCCTTCATTGAGAACTACCACTCTGAGTTGTAGAGGAGGTGATTGATACTCGACCCGCCTGTGCCCTAGCGGTTTTCCTTGGATATTTTTGACTTGGAGCTCCTGGGGCTGGTGTAGGCTGGGAAGCTGGAGCCGGTTTAGTTGGGCTTGGGAGATGAAGTTCCCCGAGGAGCCAGAGTCAAGGAGGGTGGACACTAAAACAGAGTGAAAGTCAGCAGTGAGAGTGTAGAAATATCAGGTTCTACCCGGAAGATACTCACCAGAGAGCGTGGGGGATGAATGGGGCACTCTTGGATGAAGTGCTCTAGAGAGGCCCAATATAGACACAGTCCAGCCGTGATGCGGCGAGCCCACTCCATGTGGGAGAAACCGTAAGCTTCTAATTGCATGGGTTCTTGTACTGGAGTTGATGTAGAGAGTGACGATGGTGAGGGGCATGTAGTCAGGTGCTGGGAAATGCGAGAAGCCTTGAGGATGAAACTTTCCAGTCCCACATTCATGTCCACGCAGGTGGGGATTTAGACCTTTGTGAAAGATACTCAGCAGGACAACCCCGTTCTATCCACTGGGCGTAGCGAGTGGAACTTGAGGGTATAGTCCCTCATAGAACTGCCCTCCTGCCGAAAACGCAACAGCTGCTCATGCACCGATGTCTCTTCGCTTGCAGTCCTGAACACTTCTCTGAAATGACTACAGAAACTGGAGAATGAGGTTAGTACTGGGGTTTGAGTTTTCCAGTTTGCCTGAGCTCAGGATCTGGCTCACCCATTCAACAACGAGATCATGAAGTTAACCTTCTGTCGGTCAGTGATTGGGAATGCAACTGAGGTCGCAGGTGACTGTGATGTCTTACAAAATTATTGAATATAAGTAATACTAATGTTTTCACATTAAAAATTGTTTTTATATTATGCCTGATTACTGATAAATGGCTGATATTAACCTTTTATATTATTGTCTAAAAATAAATGAAAAATAAAACTCTTAAAGCTAAAATAAATATTTAATTTTACAGTTGAATTCAGCCATCAAAGCTTTTAATGTAATAATGTAGAAGTGTTATACATTTTAAGACTGGCTAAAGAGTGATTTTATTTTTATATTTTAATTTTGTAATTTTCATATATTTAATTTTAAGCATTTTATGTGGAATTTAATCATGTGCTTTTGCTACATTTTTAGTTTTATATATTATTTAGGTTTCATTCCCTTATATTTAAGTTTTTGTTTCTAATTTTTCAAGTGATTAATTATTAATTTGTTATGTTTTTAATCTAATTTTTATATTCCTCCTTTTTTTCCGTGGTTTTAGTCTTGATGTACAGTTAGGGCTGGGCGATATATATCGTACGATATATTATGCGCATCTCATCTGTAAAGACGGTTCAGCTTATACACAGAGCCGTAGATCGCTGAGAAGCTGCGCGTTGAGTTTCGCGGGTGATTCA
>JAUCMT010000061.1:327254-342263 GCA_032357475.1 Enteromius thamalakanensis
GGTCTGATGACGGCTCACTCAGGGCGGGTCTGAGGTAAGACACCAGTCCAGTCTGTGTGACACGCTGCTGTCAATCATTATTGTTGAAGTGGCCACAATAAATAGTGGCCACATGCATTTGAGAATGGCTTGATTTCAGAAAGGGCAACTTATTTATTACATTAAAAGAAAACTACTGGGTGGATCTTTATCATTGTAGGGTGGTTGTGTACTTACTCTCCCAACAAACATTTCAGTCCAAACTACTTGTAAAAGTGCATGTGGCACCGGACAAAATAATTATTTTGTTGTGTTTGTGGGATTTTCCACAGATGGTATGTCTGGACACATAATAATGCTGATTATTCAAAAACAAACAAACAAAAAAAACATAATTTAAATGACTTAAATTAAAACGGGCAACTCACCAAGATGTGAAAATAAATAATTACCAGAAATACTGAAAATGAAATTCCATCCAAACCCATTTAAACAAGCTTTTACTGAAACAAAAAAAGATGTGAAACGAGAAGATGATGGTTGCAGCTGTCATGCATCCAATAGTATCAGAAATATATAATACACTATAAAGTACCGTTTGTGACTAAAATGTACCAAATGCACCCTGAATAATACAGAGGAAATTGTGTTAGAATTGTAAAACAGACCATATAATTTTCTCATTTATCTTAGCCTCTCGATATCTAATATGTGAAAGCATGTCTACCTGGTTCAGAAGATTATGACCTTATGTAGCTTTATCTGGCATTTCCATTTAAGTGACTGAGAAAATAACACAGGACCAATTAAAGCATCTGACCAATGCTGTAAACCAAAATTAATTGAGGAAGCCAGAAAACACTGGACCCACAGTATTTAACGCTCAGAAGTTTATGGTTTATCAAGTACATCAGCAAGTCAGAAGTAGAAATGGGATGAATATGTAAGATATTACCATTTTAATGTTGCCATGTATATACTGTAACCTTGATGAACATATGGGATTTGCTTATCTATATCAGTATCTAAACAGAGCAAGGATGATTTATGTGGCCTCATTTTGAGATAACTGTTTATCAGGACACAACTATGGGAGGACTGTTATATAAACGGCAAAAACACACCACGCACATTTTATTTATTTTTTTAATACAGCCTCAGAGTTTCCATGGACAGGAAAGTGCTACAAGTTGGGAAATTCCCACGTTTGTCAAAATGAACCTCTACAGGCTGCATTTTTGAGCCACAGTTATTGGTTTAATGTCATTATTTTTCTCCCCTGAGTTTCATTTGGCTGTTTTTTGTGAAATCAGTGCTGTTTTAGGAGCTGACAAAGTTCACTTTAATGTTAGTCAAAAACAACATAAATTTAAAAAGAATCACTGAAATAAAAATAAAAAACCCATCATATAGTTCATCATATATTTATGTAATAAGATTAGGTCATGCCCAAAATGTTAGAAAAAAATAATGTTCTATTTCAATATATTTAAAAATCTAAAAAATAAAACATTTTTAACAGTTCTCAGTTTTATTAAAAAAAAGGTGTTGTTTTTTTATACATAAGAACTATGCAGTATTGCATGGGCCAGTATTATTTATTTACTTATTTGACAGCTTGACAGGCTTTTTTTTCTTTTTCTTTTTTTCTCGTGATCCACAAAATAAAGGGTCATGTGGTAAAGGGTGATATTATTTATACATTTTTGAGTAAACTCCTCATTATAGGACAAAAAAAGCATTTCTGGCAGAACATGCGTTTTCTTATCCGTTCACTTTGAACAGCAAATCTACATACTGTCAAAGAGTTTCAAGGCCATATCAAGCAGAGAAAATCCAAGCCGGAGGAGGGCAGGTGGAAAAATAGAGGGGGAAAAAAAGGTATGCCACACTGTGCGTTCCCTTGAACAAACACTAGTGGTGAAGGGGTCGGCTTGCCAAAGTTTGACAAACAAATGACAGGAAATGACAGACTTTGAGGAAACACCTCAGCGAGACCTGATGCTAATCGGAGCAAGACTGTGGATGTGGCAGCCCTGCTATCACCTATCTTTCAGCACTGGAGGCAACTCAAATGGAGGGAACGTTTTACATCCTTGTCATTTTGAACAAACAACACCTCCAAACACCAGATAGGACACCATTGTCAGCTCTGTCTGATCTGATCTGTCCGTCAATCGGTAGTGTGTGTGAGTGAAGTGGGAATTAGGGGGAGGAAACTGGCAAGGTTGAATAGTAAGAAAAACACAGATGCTGGTTGTGCCCACATGTGTATAAACTAATTGATCGCAAGACTTATGAAAGATGATACCACTTTTCTTTTCGGACCTAAACCATGTACTAGGAAGGTCACTTTTTGCTTTATTGACATTAATATTAATACCTTAATCAACAGAACCATTTTTGAGGTTTTTTGACGATTTCTCACTTTATTTAATTCTTTTGTTAATGGGCTGTTTTGGGTCGCCATTGACTTCCATAGGTGATGGAATTCCATAAATATTATGGAAGTCAGTGGAGTGAAGTGTAACCTTATTATCGCTGTAAGAACATGTAATAAATATATATATGTGTGTGTGTGTTTATGTATTTGTGTAAGTCTTATGCTCAAAAAGGCATCATTTTTCATATTTGTTTAAAAAAGCAGTAAAAAATGGTTTGTCAAATTTTGTAAAAATTTGTTCATTTTGTCCTGTTTCAGTGTTCTAAAACGTACTTTCTCTAAAAAACTAAATCAGCAGCTATTTCTTTAGTGTCTTGTGATCTGTCAGAAATAATTTTGATATAACCAAATCAATATATTACATCAAAATCATTCTGATATATAGCCCTAGTAAAACCCTGAAATGTATTTTCGTGTTTCCTAAAGTTCAGGAAAAATATCACCACTGCTTACAATACATTCATAGTTAAAGACTGATTAGCAATTAAGAGAACATTTTTTATATAACTATATCCTCTTTAATGTGAAAAGCTCTCATCATTAGCATGCAGTCGTCATACCGGGTGTTGGTACTGTAGGGTTGGATCCTGCTTGCAACGTGCAGCATAATGTGAAAGTGTGTGTGGGTGGCCCAAGTGCTTCTCCTAATTCAATCATCCCCTCCTCTCAGCTTGCATTTTTATTCCAATTTGATTAGCAGAGCTAAAGCCATCACGATTTCACCCAGACAAAATGAATGCTTGTATTAATCCCGCAATTTCCATTTAAAATGCGGGAGCATTGACTTGATTAATAAGGGGGCCAATACTGAATAATTACGCTGCAAACATCGGCTATGGACGAGAGCGCAGCTGGAGTTGCTTACAGATGCCCTATGGGATCTCAGAGGGGTCAAACCAAAGCATTGGCCATGACTGAGGTGATGAATCAGTTAGCCAATCTTTTCGACAATTAACAAGCTGAGGCCCCCGTATTAATTTCCCGCCCCTGGAGTGGAGCCTGGTCAGATGTGTCAGGGTCAAGGGTTAGAGGTCGAAAGCACAGGTCAAGCCCACTGATTTGCCCTGGCAAAATCAAGAGAGCAAAATAAGCGCATTACATCGAAATGCATTACCCAACCGGAGCTTACCGTATCAGATGGTTTGCAAATGAACGAGCGAGCTGAGGAACATGAAAGGGAACATTCAGAGAACGTTTAATTAGTGGTGATCAATCTAGGTGCAGTGTGTTTGAGCATTCAATAAAGTGGAATCGATGGCTGCGAGGACAAACAAAGCAGGTGTTCTTAGCCGAGGGATTATAGGTTAACATTTATTCGGAAGAGATATTGTAATGCTCGACCTGCTAGATGTAATATTAAACCGCGCAATCCATCGCCATCCATTACAAGTGTCCCATTGATCCTCCACCCATCGACGGTTTGCTTAACCAAGGTGCGTTTTGTTCAATCTTGCCTGCTTTATCGAATGCTTCCTTCCTTGTTTTGATAGGTGCTTTGTAGACAGGCTGCTCTTTTGCAGACCGCATGGGTCTTCCTTGTGCTTTCACTGCAGTGAACTCTTTGGGAACCCCTTGTCGTATGCTATAGCCACTGTGGCTCGGTGATTATAATGATTACAATGTACACAGTGGTGTAATGTCACCATTCTTTCTCCACTTAATAGCCAAGGTTCAAGTAGAGTTCAAATCCCTTCATACTTTGTGGCAATCACCTCACCAGGGTCAAAATTCGAGCTCACAGGCCATTTTTCAGTAATGCTGCCGTGATCGTCAGTGTTATTGACCTCGATTGTGCTTTTTCCTCACATCAGAGCCCAAGCTTCAAAGATGCAGGGTTGTCTCAAGGTTAATTCTGGACAAAACAGTGCAGAGAGTTGTCAAAACGAACATTATTTGAAGGTAGCTAGGCTTCCCGCTTGGGAATAGGTCGACTTTTATGTCAGAACGAAAGCATTCCCACATGTTTGAAAGTATGCTTAATGCTCTTGGGATCGTGTTTCGTGGCAGCCTCCTAAAACCTGCTGCATCGCTCATTGTTAAATGCTGTCTTTGGGGGAAATTAGCCCTGACACTGTTTTTATTATGAAAACACAGTTTAGCTGGGCCCAGCCTCCCAACTTTAGAGCTTTTAAATAGCACTTCTCTGTAAAACTATCCCAGTGTCTCTGTGCCCCCCTTTCACTCTCTCTATCTCTCGCTCTCTCTCTTTCCCTGTGAGTGGCTTTTGCCAAATAGGGGCACATATGTTTCTCTGTAATTAAAGCTCTTGTTATACAGTGCTGCTCCCTTCAAGTAGAAATGATTAACTAATGGAGCGATTGAGGGGAAATTAATAGTTATCTCTTCCTGTCATTCCCCCTCCTGTGTTTTCTGTCTAACTCGCCCGCCGTTGAGATATCAGAGCACTTTTGTGTGGAGTAATCAATAAGCAGTTTGTAAAGGTGACAATATTCGTGTTGTACTGTACACAGGTGTGTAAGCATGAAATTAAACACAATGTGTTCCAAAAAAAGAATTTGAACATTTAAGCCACATTTGCGCCAAATGTATGAGCTGTGGAGCTTATTAACTTATTTAATCAACAGGTTCTAAGGTCATTCTGTAGTGGATCATTGAAGGCATTTTTTTTCTCCATGTTATATCGTGGTCACATGACATATTTGGTAATCAAAAATGACCTTAGTTTAGAGACTATTTTATATGCATTTTGACAAGTGTGTACTGTTCTTGTACTATCATCTTTTAATTGAAATGACACCAATTAATTTTGTTAATTATATATATTATATGTTCTGCTTGTCAGTGAACAACGGCTGTGTGTAGTATATACAGCTCAATGTGAAATCACGCACGGCACAATATTGGTCTGTTGGACTTGGTTGAACAAAAATAAACAATATTTTGCTGCTTTAGCTTCAGTCATTATTCAATGGTATACTAAAAATCCATATACATTTTTATATGCGATTTAAAATGCAATTAATTTCAATTAATTCATAACAAAGCATCTAATTAATTAGATAAAAAAAAAATTTCAATGGAGCCCCGGCCCTAGTAAAGATACTAATTATAGTTTCCAAACCATAGGTAGCTCTACTGGACAAACAGAGTCATAGCAGCTTAAGGTGGTCAACTGGTTTTATAGGATGTGGTATGTGTTTTGTTGCTGCAGCCAGTTCTGACCAGCCTCACCAAGGTGGCAATCTAGAGACCAAAGTAAAAACCACGAGAATCTGGTTTAACCTAGAGATGCTAAGAGGTAAAACAATAAATGGCACCTCAGGTAAGATTAACCTAAATATGAATTCAATAAAAACATATAAGGAAAATAGGGGCTAAGAATAATAAAGAATAAAGGACTAAGAGTAATAAACAAATGAATAATAAATAATTATATATAAGCAACAATATATGTTTCTAATGTTAGCATACATGTAAAAATCTGCACTAAGTTACCAGTTAGTACAGCTTGTGTTACAGTAGAGAAGTGTCTTAATACCAGTTGTAAGTATTAGTAGGCCCAATATCTATATTCAGAATCTGTATATCACCTTTTATAATGGCTTTAACATACAGCTTTTTAGCTGAAAATGGTTCAGGTTTCTCTTGAGTGTAGTGAGCAATATATGAGCATCGGTGAGGCTATTTTGTAAATGCTGAAATCTCAACCTCAGACCTCAAGCACTTGACACAAATTTTCATATTGACTGCGATAGATAAAAGCTTTTGAATGGCAGTTGCTCTTTATTGAGTGGAGTGCTCACTGTCCTCTGTGTAATTAGCATTTAGCTGTTAGCAACGGAGCTTTAATTGCTTGTTTATTGGCTCTGACCTCCCACAAGGTGCTTTCGGTTCCCTGTCCTCCTACGCGTGTCACCCCTGACCCTGGCTGGTGTTTGTTCTGCCGTCTGCTCTGAGATGCTCGTCTGCAGTGTGCGGTGCCTTTGTTGGCTTCTGCCGCGACAGTGTGCTCAAGGCCTTTTTCTTTTTTCCTGAAGTATGCGATTGCGTGTGTGTACAAAAAAAGAGTGCGTTTGTGAGCTGATGGCTTTTGAGAGGTTGTCACTGAAGCTCTGATTCACCTGTTGAGGTTCTGGTTTCTCTCAGGGCCGTGTGTGAGTGTATGTAATGGAGATAAAACCTGAGAACTTTTAGACAGAAATTTCCCAATACATGATCTGATCGTTTCATGAAGGCCTTCAAACGGAGCACAAATTGAGTCCGGCTTGAGTATGAAAGCATCAGTTTGAGAATGTGGGCGTCATGTGTATACCATTTTGAATATATAATGGACTTTTTAAAAGGCAGGGTATACGATTTCTGAAAGCCACTGTTGATCTCTGAAATCACCAAAACAAACACGCCCCTACTCCAAAAGGGTCTTGCTCCTTTGATAGCTCCGCCCCACACATACATAGCTTAAGCAACCCAGTCAACGAGCTCTGTGCGCTAAAAGGCTGATACGATATTTACACGGGTCATACATCTTGCCTTATATAATTCCACTGACATTTTACTCTTTTTGCTTTTTATCTTTCTGTCACTATGCTCGGCTGTTCACTGAGCACTGTCTCCTCCACGTCACGAATAGACACGCCCATTACTGCTGATTGGCTAAAGGTTTGTTTTGCTAAAAAACACAAATTTTTTTCTGAAGCATTTTTGAAAAATCGTATACCCTGCCTTTTTAAGTAGGGATCTGTTTGAGTATGCAAGAATTTGCGTGAATTAAGCAGCGTGTTTTGCGCAAATCGCTCAAGTTGAAAAATCTGAACTTTGGCGAAAATTTGCACTGCATTAACCAATCAGGAGCTTGCTGTAGTAGTGACTTGATTGCTAGCAAACGAAGGTAGAATTCCGAAACTGTGGAGAACAAAATCATTGTCGCTGTATGTGGAGGAGCTGTACGACACATCTTCGTACATTAATATAAACAGGAATAAAAAGGAAATAAATACTAGATTCATTACACTAAAGTTTGTCTATAAGATATACTCAAAGTAAATTTTACCTCATATCTAACCACTACAGAGACTGGAACTGCATGGCAGAAGCCCCTCCCATGCTCATGGAGGCATGATGCAAATTCGCGTTTGCTGTGAATCGAATTTCACACGCAAATGAAGCGATTTATTCGCGCAAGTCGCGTCTGGTGTAAATGTAGCATTAGACAGTTTTACACACTGGTCTGTTATTGTTGCGAGATTTCGACGCCCAGAAATGTGACAAACTATGATTGGTTGTTTGACATGTCGGTCGCCTCATGGTTGGATTTTGGCCAATGAAAGCTTGTCTGAGTATAAAAGGGATTCATTTAAGTATGTGGGCATCAAAATTCCAGCGACAAGCAATTTGTTTTTTCTCTGGAAGCACACTACTTTTGCAACGAAATGGATCGAAAGATCGGAGGTAAACTCTCTGTTGATTGGGTTGAGTATATGTTATGTAGGCATCATTTTATGTTTATAAAGATAATTTTAAGTATAGAGTGGATTAAATGCATAGAAAATCAATCGTGATTTTGGCATAGGTTTGAAAATGCAGGTAAGTTTATACACATCAGTTTATATATTCTGTGTATATATGTTGGTGTATCTGGTAATGATGATTGCGGCTGCTGTTTAAATGCATGTATAAGGCATGCTGTTCTCATTAAAGCAGTGATTGCAGGCGGCCTCAGTGGGATGGGGGGTGGCGGAGGGGGAAATGTGTGAAAGGATGACTCGTTTTATGTCCGTCGGCCTCATGGTAACGGGTCTCTGTGCGTCAGTGAGCCGCTGACCTGAACTGTCACAGCAGGTGAGCCCTCCTCTCACCCTACCCCCTCCTTCTCTCTCTCCCACTATTTCCCCCCTTCTCTTCTTTCTATCTCACTGCGTCATCAGCGCTTCTGTTCTGCTGAGGTGTCTGTGTGGCCCATCCAGGAAGCTGGATATAGGCAGAATGAGGGAATAGGTGTGGTTTTTGAGTGTATCGGTGAATTTGAGGTGGGTCAGCATTCTGCACAGAGCTGGAAAATTCCTCCTGCATAAGTAAGCATGGTTTGTTTGTGAAAGATTTGGGAGTGTGTTTATAATCCAAAAACAGGCCGGAATGGGGCAAAACCCTGCAGACCGGTGCAAACGGCGGCGTGTGCAGCAGGAAGCAGACATCGACGGCCATGTTCGACGAGACGGAATGCCGTCTTAGCCTCGGCATGAACTCTGCGTCTCGTGGAGCTGTGATGTCAGAACGCTCCCACCGTCAGAGCAGTGTTCCGATGACACTCGGTTGCCATGCCAGCAGTGCAGTCGCCCCCATGAGGAGGGCTGCAGCTCCCTTCCATATAATAACAGTTATTTATAGCTGACAGCCCTGTTTGCTGAAGGGGAGCACAAAAAAGAGAGAGGGAGAAAAAAATCCAGTCAGATTTCAAACTGCGTGCGTTCTGATGCCATGTTATTTATCAGACTTGCAGGTGCTGCGATTGAATGGCGACTGATGCTGAAGGCTGATGAGAGACACTGCAGAAATGCATAGCTTTGGATCTGTGTTAATTTTGACTTATGTCTGTTTAATTAATCTAGTTGAACAACACTACTATCCCTTCTTTTATTTTTTATTTTTTGTGCACCGTATATCATGTATAAATATAGTGCTGTCAAACTATCAGTGATTAATAACATACAAAATAAGTTTTTGTTAGCAAAATATACTTGTGTGTTCGGTGTATAGTTATGCATATACAAATACACACTTACAGTATACATTTTGAAAATATTTACATGTATTTGCAGGTCTATATTTACATTCCTATAATTTAAATTATAAATAAATAAATTATATCAACATAACATATTTCATGAAAATATATGTGTTATATATGTAAAAATATAAATGTATAGATAATATAGATAATAAATATATGCAACACACACATATTATGTAGACAAAAACATTTAGTTTGGATGTGATTAATCGTGATTAATCTTTTGACGGCACTTATATATATATATATACATACACACACACACACACACACAAACACATGTTTATTATTTTTTGGCACAATATATAATTTATACAATAAAAAATCCAAACCGAAAAAATTTCACTCCACCTAGATAACAGTTAATATATATTAAAAAAATAGAAACGCATATGGTATACAAACAGTATATCAAACAAGAAATATTAAGAGGAAGAAAAAAGCAAAAGCAAAGTTAGAAGAATAGTATGTAAATGTTGTTTATCTCAGTGCGTATGTGTTATATACATGCATGCATATGCATGTGCTTATATTTGCACACATACAGTATATATCCATGAAATTAAAATTCATGAGTACATATGGAAGCCTGTGTGTGTATAACACTACACTGTGCATTAATACATACAATAAATGAGGACGAAAAAAGTATTTTAATGACATGTTATAGAACAGCATAATGAGTAATGACCTCTACAGTTCTTTGACATTTCACACCTACGTTAATTAAATCTGAATTGAACTGATTATTTTTGCATGTCTATATTATGTGCGTGTGTCTATCATGAGGTCTAACATGAGCATGTAACAGTTTTCTGATGAGCTGTTTGGGAAATTGTCATTTGGTTGTACATGGGACCCACAGAGATGATAAAGGCCTCTAATAGACCCCGCCCACTCGATGGCCCCTCCCTCATCTTCTTTGTGCTTTGCTGCCCCCTGCAGGTCAAACTCATGAAGTACATCTGTAAACAGCTGCAGTGTAAGCAGAAGGTGCCAGACACAGAAAGGCCGTCAGCCCTGAACAGCTACCCACGGCTGGAGGACTGGTTACGCATCATCAACGTCAGACCTGAGCTCATAGAGGTAACGTATGTTTGTTTTTACTCTACTTTGATAATGTCAACTGTTTTTATACATTAAATGCTATATCAGTGTAACAAGGTGACGCTCAGAAAGCCAATCAGTGGTCTGGAAATTTTTTATATCAAAATCAAATAATAATTAAAAAATGTAAAAAAGCAATAATAAATAATAAAAATGTGATTTATAAAGATAATATATTTTCAGCAAAATTTGTATCTGGTGTTTTTGTGATTGTTGTGTGAATATATTTCTGTTTTTTTATAATGTATATTGTGTGTTAATATAATGTGGCATATTATGCATGTTTATGATTACTAGAAATTCAAATTCGGAAATGTAGCAACGAAAAAACAGAGCAATGGTTTTATTAGTCCAGATCATATTTCTCACCAAAATAACTCTTTTGTAAAGAAAAAAGGAATATTTTTTTGGTATTATATCTTACATATTAAATTATACAATAAAAAGTCCTAATGAGGTGCCCAGATAAACAATGTCAGATCTTCCTCTAGGAATGCGTGAGACACTCAAATCTTCTTAGAAAGTCACTAACAAAACACTGTTTGAGTGAGGATATGTTTGTGTGTGTGTGTGTGTGTGTGTATGTATGTGTGTGTTTTATGCTTTGTAGTTCAATATTCTTAAGTAAAGCTGAGGAATTAAAAAATCTGCTGTGTTTTGGCAGTTTGGCCACCGCCACGTTCCCAGCAGACCTGAGAGACACCAACTCTTAATTACCCAACATGCTGAGTCAGCCTCTCTCTCTCCCTTTCTCTGACACTGCTCTACTCGTACATTACATAGCATCCATTCTCATGGACAGCAGTGGACTTTCCTCATTTTATTCTGCTCAGCTAAATCAGTTGCGTTTGTGCAGTACTTTACTGTATGTCACGTACAGTACGTTTCAGTTTAGAATTGCTTCTCATACTTTCCCACATATCTATTGCTCTCCATTATGAATCCCCCCAAAAATATCAGTTTGGGAGATTTACTACCTATTTACAATATGATTGTTTGAGTAGTTCTGGAATGATATGTTATTAAAATTAGTCCATTGTCACAAGCTACTCACTTTGAAACAATCACATATGTTTGTAATTAGGGAATCCGATTAATTAATTCATGTGTCCTGGGATTTGAAGAGCTCTGTTTACAGGAGAATGCACTGATCGAGTTGAATCTGTCCTGTTGTATGTGACCCTAAATCACATGAATAACCCTCTATCTCACAGTTAAGGACATGTCAGCAGAGAGTGTTTCCTCATTTAGGAGTAAACATGTTTCAGAACACAGGCACAGGAGACACAGGCATGTTTCGCAACATCTTAAAAGAGGCAACATAAAAAGTTTTTGGATGTTTTTGAAAGACATCTCTCTGGCTCAACAAAGTTGCATTTATTTGTTAAAATTTAAAACAGTAATATTGTGGAAATATTCCAGTTTTAAATAATTGTTTTTAAATTTAATATTTTAAAATGTAATATATTCTTGATGAAAAGCCTCAGTGTCACATTGTCCTTCAGAAATCATTCTAAGGTGCTGATTTAGTGCTGATTTAAGAAATATTTTTTATTATTAATGTTAAAAACCGTTTTACTGTCATTTTTGATTAATTTAATGCATCATTGTTGATTTAAAATAATAAATACAATTTAAAAAGTCATTAAAACTTTTGAACAGTGATGTATGTTGTTAATATATTTATAATTTCTTTTAAGGTCCTTGCACACTGAGTCCATAATTTTGGTATTGTTTTTTTTTCGTATTAAAACGCTTGCTTTGGGTACGAAAACGTAGAAAATCAAACCTGATCTGAATATGTTTATGGCGGGTGAAAGTTTTGGTGGCAATTCCGTAAACGTGAGGTCATATATATTCTTTAACATGCAAAAATCCCAGACTCTGTGTGCAATGACTTGTACATTTTACAGTTTATCAGTGCAAATTAGTAAAAAAAAATATATACATATATGTATATTTATCAAAATCTAATCAGATTTACATTTTTAAGTCAGAAATTTTAAGCCATCATTCTCTTTCTCTGGCTCTTATCAGGCAGTGAACGTGAAGCTGTCATTGGATGCACTGCTGCAGATGCCCGGCGGTCAGGTGAGGGAAACCATGAGACGGCTGGGCTCCAGTTCAGAGGACTGCACCAGGCTGTGCGCTGCCCTCAACTGTTTAAAGAGTGCCTCTGAGTCAGGTGAGTGCTCTTTCCCTGAGATTCAACAAATACTACATATCTTCTGAGTTGACTGTGATTTCTGACCTTCAGGGGAGTTTAAAGAAGACAGCAGTTGTTGGTTCTCTGAACCCATGAGACGAGACAGTGGCGGCTTGACTCCAGTGGACCAGATTCCATTACTAGGAGGTTCCCTGCGCCCCCACAGCCCTTCCCCTCTGGCCCGGCCCATGACCACACCCTCCACCCCCTCTACACCCCTCGCCACCTTCCCGTACCCCCGCTACATCCTGTCACCTGGCGAGGCTCACATTTATCATGGTTACGCAGAGAGTCTGACCGACCCCAGCCCGTATTACACCTCCCGTCCCGTCAGACTCCACGGACACACCTCGACTCCACCCATTACCCCGCCCTCCCGGAGAAGACATCGCCTCAAGCCTCCCTGCACACCTCCTCCACCGTCCCGCAAAGTTCTACACCTCCTCCCGAACATCACGCTGACCCGCAGCAAGAGCCACGAGAGCCAGCTCGGCCACCGCATTGAAGATACGCCCACTAACAAGTAGGTCTTAAGGAAATGGACCCCAAAAGTTGAGACTTCAGAAAGGACTCTTTCATACATAGAATATTTGATACATTTCCAAAGGCCTAAGATTTATTTCTAGAGGTTCGATTTTTCTGGTCAGGTTTTAGAGGGTTAACTCACTTGAATTATCGAGTCATTGACTGTGTTTTCATAAGTCATGCCTGTTTCTATGCAGTGACTAATAGCAATCTGTGATGATGTAAAACTAATAACGCCAACAACGTGACCACACAATAACGACACTCTACTTACCGGCTGTTTCATGACATTTTTGGTGGTGTTTGCTTGATATGGACTTTTTAACAGCTGATTCTGATATTTAGAGTCCAATATATTAGTCAAAGGTTTGGACAAAAATGTGCCTAAGGATTTAAAACTGATTTATAAATAAATAAAATAGTGCTGTCAAGCAATTAATCACATCCAAAATAGAGATTTTTGTTTACATAATATGTGTGTGTGCACGGTGTATATTAATTATTTATGTATATATAAACAAACTCACATATATATATATATATATACATGTATACATTTATATCTTTATAATTAATATGGTATATTAAACTATTATATTTATTATGTAAATTATATTTCTTATGTACTGTATATAAATACACAACAATGCACATATATATTAAGAAATAAGCAAAATTTCCAAACTAAATGTAATATTATATCATACTATATCACTGACTTAAGAATACAAAGAGAGAATGTATTATTTTACATTAATATATAATAACATAATTATTTTGGGCATTGGATAAATTTATATTGACATAATATTTTCTCCAAATTAACAAAAATATTTTTAGAACAGGAGATATGTTCATGTTTAAAAAAAAACAGGCTAAATTTGTGCAATTAATCCCAAATTAGCCAGATATCTGATATTCACCGTCTTTTGTTGTTCTTAGGTGTATGAAGAAAAACAAGCTGTTTCTGAACGTCCAGATTAATGGAAATGGTTGTGAGGACTCTCCATCTCGCTCGCCCACTCTCTCTGCACGGACCCCTGGGGCAGCACCCGCCACGGCCACGTACACATTGCCAGGCACTCCCACACTACAGGAAGAGCACATCGGCCTGCGGAGTGAGTTCAACAGCACAATTACAGCATTTCAAAGACACACATGGTTCTTGACTGAGCAGATCTGTAGTTCAAATAGACCAGACTGCAGTGAAGTGCTTTCTGAATGCTGATCAGACTGAGGTCACAGTTCAACCTCTCACAGTGAAGAGGAAGCTCTCACCTGCGCTCTATACACTCAAATACTCCTGCTATCGCCAACGGTTTTCAGGGAGCAGAGTAAATGATTCACCAGCAGCACTTTGTAAAAGCACAGCTGTTTACTGAGAGTCTTGCTACTGAGTCTAGACTGAGTTTGTTGTGTTTTGAAGGTCCAGTATATCTGGTGGCTTTGTTATGTCTGAAAGTGTGCTGTTTAGAAATACTTAATTGAAGTCTCTCATTTAACCTGTCTCTGTCTGTTCTCTTGCTCTCTAGATAATGTTACCGTCCACCGCAGTTCACCTCAGGCTCTAAGGAGAGACATTGGCCTGGCTGTCACTCACAGGTAACCATGCCTCCTAGGCTTCCCCTTACTGAACAATATAGGTGGAAATGACTGTTGAGTTCGGTCCTAGAGACATAAAGATGTTTGTGTGTGCGTTTATAGGTTTTCTACAAAGTCATGGCTCTCCCAGACATGTCAAGTGTGCCAGAAAAACATGATCTTTGGGGTGAAATGCAAACACTGCAGGTAAGTAAAAACAAGTATTTAAAGGCATAGTCCTTTAAAAAACTCAAAAATATAATCAAATATATGGTATATATCTTTTAAAGTTATTATCATATATATATATATATATATATATATATATATACAGTGGATACAGAAAGTATTCAGACCCCCTTAAATGTTTCACTCTTTGTTATATTGCAGCCATTTGCTAAAATCGTTTGCAAGTTCATT
>JAUCMT010000061.1:342363-369683 GCA_032357475.1 Enteromius thamalakanensis
ATATTAATATTAATTAATGTTAATTAATATATAATAATATTTAAATATATATATATATATAATATTTAGGTGTAGTCTTTTGCACGTCATGTTTGGGGATGGATCTTCACTTAAATAATTAAATGAATTAAAATGTATATAATATATTAAATATATGATTTAATATATTATTACGGTTTAAAACGTCCATTTTACTTTTATTAAAAACATTTTTTTTGTTAATTGTATGATAAAAAGAAAACAAATAAATACAAAAGTTAGTGTTAGTTAGTTTTTATTTTATTTATTTATTTATTTATGGAGCAGAAAATCATTCTAATATACTGATTTGCTGCTCAAGAAATATTTCTTATTATTATCTAGGTTGAAAACAGTTGTGCTTCACGATGCAGTTAATGAACAGATTTTAGCATTTAGTATAGCATTTATTTGAAATAGATTTTTTTTTAGCATTATAAATGTTTTTACTGTCACTGTTGAATTTCTTTAAAACAAAAAATCATACTAACCCCAAACTCTTAGACAAAGACTAGTGTTCTGAACACAAAACTACCTCTCTGGTTCATTATTTATCCAGAAAGCATGGTTTTGGTGGTAGAGACCTTTGTGTGTATTAGGGAAAAGAATTGTTGGCAGTGTGTTTTATCTGCTGATCGAAGGCTGTTGTTGTTGTTGCAGGTATTACTCTGATATCTCGCGGATGCCTGCGATCAGTGATCAGGATATGAGTGCGTATCTGGCCGAGCAGTCGCGTCTGCATTTAAATCAGTTCAACAGCATGAGCGCGCTGCACGAGATCTTCTCCTACATCACCAAATACAAGGATGAGGTGAGAACGAACACAGCTTAGGCCTTAACACACTCTGAATCACTGAATTCACTTTACACTGTTCTCATTCTGTGTAGATCCTGTCTGCGCTGGAGAGGGATGAACAGTCCCGGCGCCAGAGACTGAGGGTCAAACTGGAGCAGGTGATCGACACCATGGCTCTCTCCAGCTGATCCGGACTGTTTTACATCAGGACAAAACCACAACGATGAATGTAGGTGGTGTAGATTTTGCGTTGTTTTTGGATGACTTGTTGTCGAGTGCGGTGGACGTCTTCACACAACGCGGACAAAGACACTTTTAAAGAGACAATGAGGACACTTGGGACCTCTGATGAAGTCATGTGACCGTGTCATGAGCCAACGATCGCGACGGATCAAAGGACACTCTAAACTGATTGCGTGTTTACTATGTTTTATTATTTTGTACAAATGTTATCGACTCTCCGCTCTCTTTGTCACTTGTGTTTCTGCTGAATTTGCACAGTTTACAGAATCAACGAGCAACTGCCTCCATCTCATGAACACCACGTCCCGTTTCAGGTTAGGAAACGCAACGGTGTTTTTAAACCTTTACGTACAGGTGAATTTGACATTACACAAATGACAAAAAGAAGGAAAAAACAGCATTGAAAAAGAAAAGAAAAAAAGAATAAAAATCTTGTCCTGTGCCATGTTTTATTTGAATGTTGTTTGATGAAAAAAAGGTTTGTGATGTAGGAATGTGCTCTGATTGTTTTACAATGGGGGAAAAAATCAAGACAGGAGAAATATTTCATCCAAAAATGCTACTCGTGATTTTAGACGCCAAATCAACTCATTTCAGCAGGTTCATTCTCTGAAGAAACTACGTTTAGTGAGACTGAGCGGAAATAAATGAGGGTAAAGGAGGTGGAGTGAATTGTTTGAGAAGCATGAGTCAGTGTTTCTGCAGCGTGTCGATACAGAGGGAGGAGATGCTCATTCATCAGGTCTTCAGCCTCCGTGATCAGAAAAGAGAAACGGCCTTTTGTTTTTAATGAGATGGGCCTGATTGATTTCGCTCTGCTTTCATCGAACACACGTCTCGTTTGTTTCCTCTTGAGCCAGAGATTCGTCATTTCTGAGCGAACGCTTTAGTGCATGAGCAACATTTAACATCCACGGAGGAGAAAATAACTACAGTATCAGTGATGAAATATCATACTAGTTTCTCTATTCATCTTCCATGTTCTCAAAGAGTCTCTTCCGAAGTTTCTGGCCAGTTTCTCATATCAGAGCCTGTGAGATCAACACGCATATTAGATTTGAGTGCATCGTATACTGCTCTACAAATGACCAAATTCAACTCAAGCTGGTTTACTTTTAGCGTTTAACAAAACGGCATTCTTTCTCTTCCAGGAAGCTTGGCCAATCATATTGATCCAATTAAGTGTAAATAAAATGGCAAAATTAAAGCTATTAGCTGTTTAAGAGTACCATCCTAACCCTGTCATAATTGGAAATATAACCGCAAAGAAAAACTGAACAAATCAGGCCGTTTCATCGCTAATTTTACCAAAATAAAAAATGAAAGGCTATATTAGCATCCTGGCCAAAGTCTAAAAGTGCACTTCTGATATGTTTTGTGCATGACATTGCAGTGCAGGAAGATTTTATTTGACTTTTTTTTTTATTTTATTCATCAGCTAGAAAAATATATTGATCTGAAAGTGATTATGCGTTTTATTTTAATGTAGGCTGCTTATCCTCCCTGGTGTGAACGAGCCTCAAAACCAATTTAATGGTTATTGAAACTGAAGCTCTGCTCTGATTGTGATGCCAGATCTGATCAGATTTACCCAAAGACGAAATGAAGAAAAACATACTTTAAGCTTTTTCTCCTGCTCAACTGGTTTGTTTTGACATATTACAATCTGATCTACATAAAATGTATGCAATAACCTTGTGCTGTCAGCAGATTGGTGCACAATCAGTATGGGTTGATTTAGACTGCTGGAGGTCGTGTTGGTGTTTTTTCTCAGTGTCACAGCAGCGGGCGGCGCGTTGACCCTCTGATCAGTCTGGTTTGACGTCACATGCTTTAAAATGAGTTCCAAACATCTCAGGATCTTCCTTCCACTCTTGAGTTTGTCTCTCGGCCAGAGAAGTGCTGTGGTCAGTTTGCTGGACTCACCTATGATGTTCTGGATGTCTGGGTTGCGGTTCTTCCCAGGGACTTTCGATGTTTACACCCAACTTTTAAATCACATGTAAAAAGAAAAAAGAAAGAAAAATTTCAAATTGTGTGTTAATTTATTTATATTTTGAACCTGTCGTTGTGTTTCTTGGGTGCTGCTGGAGTCTTCTCTGCTCTCCTTTCATATGCTCCTGTAATGGCTTCTACAGTTTTCATGAATCTGCTCTAAAGATTACTATGAAGGTCCACACGATAAAACGCAATACTACTGCGGCACAGATACAGAAGCTCTCACGCCTAACCTCATCCCTCTGGCTTTTGTTTCTTTCCAGTAATTTCTGAAAAATGATAATGAAGTATCTGTCCTTCAGATCAGGAAAAAAGATGCAAAGATGACGCAAGACAGTTTGTGTTGTTAGTGAAACTGAAATGACAAAAGACATCTGATCGTTTATGATTTGAACTGTCTCTGGTGTATTCATGTGTAAATATGTTTTTTTTTTCAGATTTACTACTTGTAAATAAACAAGCATCAAGAAGAAATTAAACATGTTTTTGCAACAAAAAACAAAAACCTCTGGTGATTTTCATTTTGTTTTAAAATGTCAAATCAGCGAAATCCTGCACAACCTGGAATACTAAATATAATAGAATACTAAAATAATAGCTTTTATAATTCTGCTACTGTTTGGTCATTCATTCATTTTTGGTTACTTTTGTAATTAGGAATAATCACACTTTTACTTATAGCAAATAAAAACTCTGAAAATGCAAATAATTTATGGTATTTATATATATTCTATAAATCGGACACAAAACAAAGCCCCCAGCGATAAAGGGAATGCCCTGAAAATCAAGTAAATGATTTCTTTCTATCTCTGAGTAAAGAGCTAAAAAATCCAAAAACAAACACTATTTCAAATCAACATAAAATAAGTCAAGGTTAATGTCTATTAGGTTTTTTGGATTTTTGGGAAAAAAAAATATTTTAGCTGTTCTACTTTGCGTTTAATTCAGTTACTTCATATTTGTTTATAATTTGTGGTTCAGTAATTTCCCTTTTATATGTTTTCCCTAATATTTTTATTTTAGGCACTGCTGAAATTCCTTCAAAATATTATATAGCAATGCTTAAACATTTTTATTGTATTTTAATTATTTCAAATGGTCAACTATGATTGGCTTACGCTTCTAGAAGGCTACGATGCACCAAAGAGGTCAAAGTTGAGATTATAGCAGTTCAACTGAAAGTTGACTGTGTGCGTATTTGATCATTCAAACATAATTCTGGGCTTTTGTCAGGCTCTATTTAAAAAAATAAAAAAATAAAATCAGGCGAAAATCATGTGGCGTTTGGCGGCAAAATGTCTCCCAGCCGTTGCTTCTGTCAGGTTCACACATTTCAAGTAAACAAGCCTTGATTGGCGCACAGTTGAACGACTTAAATTTGGGTCTGTTAGACATTTTTAATTGGAATGGGTTGCGTCTGGATGTTCTTCAGTATAGTATGTGTTTGGGGTTAAAATCATTAAGGTTTTGAACAGCATGATGGTGAGTAAATGCGCTTTATTTTTAGATCAACTGTTCTTTAAAGGCTGCAAAGTTCTTAATATTGTGCCAGAAAGTTTTGAAATAAAAACACAGCTTCCTAATTAGCAGACGCCAATGGCAGTGTTACTTTTCCAGGATTTGTACATATTAAAATGCAGTTAGATGTGATTATTTCTGGTCTTGTGTGGGTGAACATGTGAAAAGCACATTAGAACAGAGTTGTGTTAATTACAGGATTACAGGTTTTGTGCTCGCCTCTCCATCACCTCCAGCTTCAGCGGGACGCAGGACACTGCTGCTCAGGTGAGGAGATCTCACAGGTGTGTGTGTCTGATGGAAACAGACCCAGGCGCTCCGGTCACGTGCCAGGCAGCTCTGTGGGGCTCAGTAGCACCTGTTCTCCATCACCTTGAGCCTGATGAGAGTGATTCAGCTCTGGAAAACTTCCCTCAGAGTCATCATTCACTTTAGAGCCAGTGGAGTTTGTCATCAGATACATCAGCATGCTTTATTTTTCTATTTACATACTTGATTCAAATGGCAATGTATGATTGGATTTTGTTTTGCATCCTAGCTGATTTCTAAACCGAGCTGCATGTGAGGTTCAGGTGGTGAATCCGCTCTGAACTGTGCTCACAGAGGTATAAATGTGGCATCACTCTGATTTACATGCTCCACACAGCCTGATCCCGGCTGGACAAAGAGAGCGCCTCAGTCGAGCCGTATGTTCTTTGATTTTCCGGTGTGTTAATCACGACCTCACGTCTCTGGCTTAAGAAGCAGCTTATGGTGATTCAGGCAGAGACCCTCACTCTCACTGACTCTGTTCAGAATGGAAAACTACTGCTTACTGTATAATACACTGTTTTGGTTGCTTTTACTGTGAAAGAAAATGTCTTTACTCACTGTATCTTACAATGCACTAAGTATTTCATGAATGCAGAAATTATTTTGTATAATTATTTTGAAAAACATTCCATAAATAACTAAAGTTTGTCATCAAATACCAGTGTTTTGGTTTAGTTATTTTAAACTCATATTAAATTGACTTTTTCCAAAATTGTTTATCGGATATACAGTGGGCACGGAAAGTATTCAGACCCCCTTAAAATGTCCACACTGTTATATTGCAGCCATTTGTTAAAATCATTTAAGTTCTTTTTTTCTAAGTAAATGTACACACAGCACTCCATATATTGACAGAAAAACACAGAATTGTTGACGTTTTTGCAGATTTATAAAAAAAAAAAAAAAAAAACTGAAATATCACATGGTCATAAGTATTCAGACCCTTTGCTCAGTATTTAGTAGAAGCACCCTTTTGATGGAGTACAGACATGAGTTTTTTTGGGAAACACTTGGATTTGTGGATCCTCTCCAGTTCTGTCAGGTTGGATGGTAAACGTTAGTGGAAAGCCATTTGTAGCTCTCTCCAGAGATGCTTAATTGGGTTTAAGTCAGGGCTCTAACTGGGCCGTTCAAGAACAGTCACAGAGTTGTTGTGAAGCTACTCCTTGGTTATTTTAGCTGTGTGCTAACGGTCATTGTCTTGTTGGAAGGTAAACCTTCAACCCAGTCTGAGGTCCTGAGCACTCTGGAGAAGCTTTTGGTCCAGGATATCCCTATACTTCATTCATCTTTCCCTCGATTGCAACCAGTCTTCCTGTCCCTGCAGCTGAAAAACACCCCCACAGTATGATGCTGCCACCATGCTTCACTGTTGGGACTGTATTGGACAGGTGATGAGCAGAGCCTGGTTTTCTCAACACATACCGCTCAGTATTAAGGCCAAAAAGTTCTATCTTGGTCTCATCAGACCAGAGAATCTTATTTCTCACCATCTTGGAATCCTTCAGGTGTTTTTTTTTAGCTCTATTCAGGCTTTTATGTGTCACTGAGGAGAGGCTTCCATTGGGTCACTCTGCCTTAAAGCCCCGACCGGCTGCAGTGAGGGTTGACTTTCTACAACTTTCTCCCATCTCCTGACTGCATCTCTGGAGCTCAGCCACAGGGATCTTTGGGTTCTTCTTTACCTCTCTCACCAAGGCTCTTCTCCCTGATAGCTCAGTTTGGCCGGACGGAAGGGTTCTGGTCGTCCCAAACGTCTTTCATTTAAGGATTATGGAGGTCACTGCGCTCTTAGGCACCTTAAGTGCAGCAGAAATGTGTTTGTAACCTTGGCCAGATTTGTGCTCTTCAGGCAGTTCCTTTGACCTCATGATTCTCATTTGCTCTGACATGCATTGTGAGCTGTAAGGTCTTATATAGACAGGTGTGTGGCTTTCCTAATCCAAGTCCAATCAGTATAATCAAACACAGCTGGACTCAAATCAAGATGTAGAACCATCTCAAGGATGATCAGAAGAAGTGGACAGCTCCTGAGTTAAATAAATGAGTGTCACAGCAAAGGGCCTGAATACTTAAGAGCATGTAATATTTCAGGTTTTTTTTTTTATAAATCTGCAAAAATTTCAACAATTATGTGTTTTTCTTTCAATATGGGGTGCTGTGTGTACATTAATGAGGAAAAAAACCTTAAAATAAGCATTTTAGTAAATGACTGCAATATAACAAAGAGTGGAAAATTTAAGGGGGTCTGAATACTTTCCGTACCCACTGTATAATATATATAAAATATAGTTTTAATTTAAACATTTATATATGTGATAAACTAAGCTAGTTTTGTGGGTTTTCCCCATTTATTAAACCACAGTTATTAAACGCTATTGTCTTTGTGTCTTCAGAGTAATCAGTGTGAATATCACACATCCCTATCTTATTTTCTCTTAGGTTAAAGTGTCACAACAAATGCACTAAAGAAGCTCCTCCCTGCAGAATCTCCTTCTTGCCTAGTAAGATTCTCTCATCTGTTGCTCAGATATAAGAACGCCAGCTGTGACAGACATGCTTTTCTAACAGTTTCATGTGTGTCTCTTAGTCACAAAGATTCGTAGGACTGAGTCTGTACCCTCAGACATTAACAACCCTGTGGACCGTCCACCCGAAGCCCCACAGTTTGGGACTCTACCGAAGGCAATAACAAAGAAGGTACTAGTTCCTGTGTGGCAGAATGCTAGTATACAGCTTGTCCTGGTTTTGTATTTACACTATAAATATTCTCCATATTATGCAACTTACATAATTAGTTTCAATAGCATGCAATTAAAAACAACTCGGTGGCATTAATATGTTAATTTCTGACAGGATCAACCTCCGGCGCTGAATCAGCTGGACTCTAGCAGTAATCCATCCTCGACCACTTCCTCTACGCCTTCATCTCCCGCCCCCTTCCAGCAGAGCAATCCTCCAAGTGTAACCCCGCCCCCCAACCCCTCTCCAAAGGGCCACCGTGACAACCGTTTCCACTTTCCAGGTAAGCGCCACATTAATCCCAGGTAAAACAAAATGCTGGTATTCAGCTTTATCTGCATGTAACACTGTAACTCAACACAAGGCATAATCGGACTTCATCGCTAACCCCAGACTGTCTCCCTGTCTACTTCCTGCCTGTCTTCCTCTCTTCCTGTCTTCCTCTTGTGTGGCAAAGCTGCATGTTATTTTCAGCACCGACAGCAGTTCATCTTCCCTGGTGAGTTAACAAACACAAAGTCTGTAATGTTCTTCAGCCCTCATAATGACCTCCAGGATTCAGTGAGACAAATGCAATAAACAGCACCATCTGAGTATTTCAGCACGGTTATATCAAAATATATAAAGGCATTGTTATAATGCCCTGTTGATGTATAAAGTGCTACATTAAGGCATGCATTTTCTCACATTATGTTGGTGAACAGAAAAGACCAATGTCTAATATGTTTAGGTTATACAAAAAGAACAACTAATGCCTAATAATTGTTGAAATAATTAGTTAAGCCTTTACAAACATGAAAAATACAAAATGATATGAATAAGTATGAATTAAAAAAATGTTGCCTTGACAGCTAAGACTAAATAACTAAATAAAAATATTAAAAAGCTGAAAAAATATAAATACTTGTAAAAAAAAAACGAAACAATAAAACAAATAGGTGTAATTACTGTAAAGTACCTCAGGATCTTTTTTTCATAGTTTTATGGATTCCTGCTCTAAAACAATGAAATTCAACAGATTTACAGCCATAAAATGGCTAACTTTGTATCCAGCATGTCATTTCATCCAGTCTACAGTGAACTGAAATGACTTGTCCAAATGCACAAATCTGAGCAATGCCTGAAGTAATGTGTTTTGCATGCTGGGCTTTGGTTTGGTTGACATGAGCTGCACCCTGCTGGTGATTCGTGGTGCTGCATTTCACATTGAGCAATAAAACTTATTCTTTTACACATAACAAGCTGGTCAATATTTTCATGTCTCTTACAGATGTGTGCAGTTCCAGCCTCCTTCATTCAGATGGACTTCCAGACACAGTGTAAGTAACAGTAAAAATACTGCCCAGAAGCATAAACATACCTCTGGCAGTCATAGTGACAGCTAAATGTTTCAATTTATACCCAGTAACGAGATTGATCCATCAGTGGAGGAGATGCACGCGGAACAAGACGAGGAAGATGACCGAGAAGTGAGACACTGAATCTGATTTAAAGCTTGAATACACATGTAATAGTTAGGGCTGCACAATTACTCACTCTTCTGCGGATGCCACAATTACATAATCGTTTAAAGTGTTAATTAATTGATCAAATCAATAATCGTGCAGCCCTAATAATAGTGTATAAAAGGCACAGTTTTTCCTCTGTAGCCATTTGCATGACACAGAAATGTAGTCCAGCCTCAAGTAGCGCTTGCATATGGAAGCCTGTTTCCGCCACGGAATAAAAAAAATAAAAATAAAAGGTTATTGCGACTTTTATCTCATAATTCTTGTGACAAGAATTTTATTTTATTAGAATTGCATGATAAAAAAAAAAGTTATGTGACATAAAGTCGCTATTCTGACATTTTTCTCAGAATAGTGAGATATAAACTCGCAATTGTGAGTTATACAGTCCAATTTTGAGCGGAAAAAAAGATTGATATGTTCTCAGAAGTCTTTTATAACTCACAATTCTGACTTTATATCTCACACTACTTTCTCACGCTAAATTATTGTGAATTGTGAGGTAAAAAGTAGCAATAACTTTTTATATTTTTTATTCAGTGTTGGGTTACATACTTCCAGCACTGCTGAGAAAACTAATATTGCTTGTTTCCTCTTGTCTAGGAAATTGAGGAAGAAGAAGAAGAAATAGAAGCAGAGGAGGAAGAAGATGAAGCAGCGGAGGAGGAGGAAGAGGAAGAAGAAGAGCTGGAGGATGAAGAGGAGGAGGATATGGAAGAGCTGAACCACGGCTCAGAAGGAGAGTGTGAAGGAGACGAGCTGGACGACCTGCCCAGCACTCGAGGAGGAACCCACTGGAAAGGTCCCATCTCTCGTAAGGCCAGCCAGACCAGTGTCTACCTGCAGGAGTGGGACATTCCCTTCGAGCAGCTGGATCTTGGCGAGCTCATTGGGAAGGGTCGCTGGGGTCGGGTCCATCGGGGTCGCTGGCACGGAGAGGTGGCCATCCGACTCCTGGAGATCGACGGAAACAACCAGGACCACCTGAAGCTCTTCAAAAAGGAGGTGATGAACTACAGACAGACGCGCCACGAGAACGTGGTCCTCTTTATGGGAGCTTGCATGGCTCCGCCTCATCTCGCCATCATTACCAGGTAGGGTCTCAAACACCTGAGTCCGCCAAGCAGTTGAGAACAGTCGTTGACCAGCACCTCTTAATTTACCCACAGCTTCTGCAAAGGCCGGACATTGTATTCTGTCGTGAGGGACACGAAAAACACGCTGGACATCAACAAGACTCGGCAGATTGCTCAGGAGATTGTGAAGGTAGTGTTTGCGTGTTCATTATAGTTGGGAAGGCTTGTATGGTGGCCAATGGAAACTACAACAAATAGGATTTTTGTGTTCCCATTTGCTCCAATAGCGAAGGAAAAAGTGCTTTTATGACTTTGCACTAATAGTTATATTATTATATTTTATCTTATCTATTTGCACTATTCTATTGGTTTTTATTATTATATACTGTTTTTGTTATTATTGTTATTTACTGTACTTATTGTATATTTTTATTTTTCTTGTTCCTTTACTGCATTGAGCATGTCTGTGACAATAAGAATTTCCCTCGGCATAAATTCCTCTTATCTTATCTCTTATCTTAAAAGAGGGGAAAAAAGGAGGTTGATTATATTGGTGGGAAGAAATTGACGAATTTGGCGTCATTGCCATTATATTAGAAACACTCATGCAGCAGAATTAAATAGTTTTCTGTAACTTAATACTAAAGTTCTAAAAGTGTACAATAGCTGTCAAATGTTTGAAATAATTTAAAAAAAAATCATGTTTTTGAATAAGGTCTCTTGTGTTTACCAAGGCTGCATTTTTTTTTAGTAGAAAACCATTAAAACAATAAAGTAAAATTTTAATCTTGTAATTGCAAAGCAGAATTTTAATATAATATTATAAATTATTATTGGTGCTAATAATATGTATTATCAGATTTATAGAAACTATAAATTGTGGATTCTTGGATTCTTCTTCAAAAGAACAGGATTTATATGACAGAATTTTTTTTGGTAATTGTTTTGAATGGTGTATCGCAGTTTCCACAAAATATTAAACAAAATAAATCAATAATTTGTGCTAGATATTAAGCTTTGCATCACAGAAATAAAATGATTTCTTTAACAATTATGTAATATTATATTAAAATGGAAAACAGTATTTTTAAATTGCAATGTTAATTTAATATTAAGTAAATGCAGTCTATGTAAGCATAAGACACTTTAAATGAACATGAAAACAATCTTCATTAATCAAAACTTTTCAGCACTGTTGCACGTTACGTTAAAATATGAAAAAACTTAACTGTGTCGTGTTGGTGTGTGGTGTGCTTCCTGTATTTCAGGGAATGGGATATCTTCATGCGAAAGGCATCGTTCACAAGGACCTTAAATCGAAAAACGTCTTTCATGACACAAACAAAGTAGTCATCACTGACTTCGGCCTTTTTGGGATCTCTGGAGTGGTTCAGGAGGGCCGGTACGTCACTGCATTGCTCCTGATAGCATGGTTTGTTACTGTAAATCAGTGGTTTAAAGGCTCTGTTGTGTTTTTAGACGTGAAAACGAGCTGAAGCTTCCTCACGGGTGGATCTGTTATTTGGCTCCAGAAATCGTGCGTAAAATGAGTCCCGGAAACAACGAGGATAGACTTCCGTTTTCTAATGCTGCTGATGTTTATGCCTTTGGGTGAGAAATATACTTGACTTCCGACATAATTCACCCCCAAATAGTCCTGCGTTGACCTGCCGCCTTTATCTGCTCTCTTTCAGCACCATCTGGTATGAGCTGCAGGCGAGAGACTGGCCCATCACCAGTCAGCCCGTAGAGGCCACCATCTGGCAGGTGGGCAGTGGAGAGGGCATCAGAAGGGTCCTGGCAGAGATCAACTTGGGAAAAGAGGTCACGGTGAGTGCCACATTTTAAGTCTATTTATTATTTGTCACATGCTCAGTGGAATGGCAGTGAAATTGTGCTGCTCCACTACGCTTCCCATGCCACCCCAGACCCAGACCGTGTGGGTGAAGATAAGGTCATGTGACAGCTAAAACATATTGGACATTTGTTATATTAATAATAATAATACTTTTATGCATTATGCAAGTATCATTTATTAATTATTATTGTTATTCAGATTATTTGTTTTTTTTTATGTTGTACTTTTCAGTATCTTTATAATATAAGAAATATAATTAGATTAACCTCTAATACAAATTAAAAAATATAAATTTTTAAGAATACCAGAAATATAGAGAAATAGCATAAAAATAGATCAAAATGAATCTCATTGTTTAATGCAATTATACACTACCATAAAACCTTTTTTTTTAACAGTAAGATTTTTAATGTTAAATTTTTTTTTTTTCTCTTCTGCTCACTAAGCACACATTTATTTGATCCAAAATACTGCAAAAGCAGTATTATTATGAAATATTTTTATTATTTACATATTTTTTACTATTTAAAATAACTATTTAATGTGAATATATTTTTTAAATAATTTATTCCCGTGATCAAAGCTAAATTGAAATTCTAATACATTTATTTACATTTCAATTTTGCAATATATTTAAACAGAAAACAATTATTTTAAATAGTAGAATTATTTCACAATATTTTGGTGTATTTAGGATCAAATAACAAAAAATCGTACTGTTCAAAAACTTGACCGGTAGTGTATTTCTTGCTAGACATTTATACAAACATGTAAAAAAACATGAATTTCTAAGTTTATAAATTTATTCAAATTTAATTTCATAGTTGAGTTAGAGGATGGACATAGAGAAAGGACAGATATTTAGACAGGATGCTCTGGTTCGGGTCGGGCTCGGTCACATCAGCGTGAATATGCGCCTGTTATAACGGCGCTTTTTGCCCCGTGTGCGCTGATGCTCTCATCTGTTGACATTTCTGAATGCTTTCCTACAGTTGCTTAATAAAAGCAGCTGTCCACACAAAAAAGTGCAAGTGTCATTAGTATGAGAAAAAAATTAGATCGGGCTGGGATCGAGCTCTGACATAAATATCTTAATTCCTGTCGGACTCAGGTCGGGTTCGGTAACTGCTCTGTTGGACGCGGGCCGGGCTCGCACAGAAAAATACGGTCCGATCCGCACTCTAGGTTGAGTATAGTAGAAGTTGTGTTTAAGAGAAGCACAAAATCACTGTACAGTGCTAGCTTATAATTTGGCCAAAATAAGGTGTCTTAGATGTTCTCCTTGTAAAAACAATTCAAAGGTCAGCTGTATGTGCTGACTGCTTGATTCCTGTCTGTCCCACAGGAGATACTGTCTGCCTGCTGGTCATATGATGCTCGTAATCGGCCCACATTCACGCATCTGGCCGACATGTTGGAGAAACTGCCCAAACTCAACCGCCGCCTGTCTCATCCTGGGCACTTCTGGAAGTCTGCAGAGTATGTATCCTAGAATCTGGCACACTGTGAAAAGAGGACAAACAGGTGGTAGAAACCTGCACAGTCTGCAGAAACCACGGCATAGATGACCTCAGAGACACCGCAGTGAAATCAAATGTGTTGTTAGTTTGTTACTTTCTGTCTGACCTTCTCTTCACTTAGAGTATTTTTACCTTGTTCAGTCATTATCATCTGTCTAACATTCAGAAGAGCAGTATCAGCACTTGTAACAGCATAGGGAAACTTTTGAACTGGAAAAATAATCCCATAATCACAACAATTTTATAGCAAAATAAGTCACAATCATATAGAAAATTAACTTATTGGTAGTTGTATTTAATACAGATATAATATAACATTTCTTTTTGGTTTTTATTGTATTTGTTTTACTTGTATTTTTTATTTTTTCAATTAAAAAATAGCCTAAAATTCTGACATGGCATGAAATAAAAATATACTACTACTACTATTTAATAATTATTATTTATGTATTTAAATAATAACAATCACAATCATTGTTTTTTAATACTTTTAATTGAATAATTTTATATTAATTAATTAATTATTATATTAAATAACAAAACAATAATACTTATCCTTATTACTTATATTAAATACTATTACTATTTGTAGTAATGTAAATAATAATAATAATGAATTTATGTATTTAAATAATAACAACAATCACAATTGTTTATTATTAATATTATTATTAATAATCAGCAGTTGTTGTGCAATGATAAGCAATTGTTTTATTATTTATGTAATAAATTAAAACAACAAAGTTATGACTATATTTTTTATTCCAATTAATTATTTATAATGTTTGTATTATAATTATTTATTTAATATATAAACCAAAAACTATGTAGACTCTAGTCACGTCTGTGTATATAAAGATGGTCCTTCTCCTTTCACTCATCACTGTAGCTTCCATCTTGAGAGCACATAACCAGTTAAATACAAGGTACTTTATGACAAAAATGGTCAAAAGTTACTTGGTGCACCTTTAACAAACTCTTTCTTACTGCTAATTTCTTCTCCAGCTGTAAATTCATTACTATCGATTTCTCTCTAATCTGCTTGTCTTTGTGTTTTTGTGGTTATTTCTTGTCATTGTAGGTTGTAGCCGCGTGCCTGAAACATGAGCAATGCAAAATACAATTCCTGGCTCTGCCTTGCATGCCTGCTGAAAGCCTGACCTCCTCTGGACTTACAAACTAACATCGCCTGCTCTTCCGTCTCTAACTTTCTTTGGTTCTGTGGGTGTTGGGATGGGGGAACTGCTGTGGCGATGTGTAAAAAACAAAACACTTGGCCTTTTTTATTCTTATTCCTCTTATTATTTCCGGAGTGTGCGACTGGTTTTCCCTTTCCGCTCCAGTAGGATGCATTTTTCCCTCTGGATTTGCAGGATTCAATGACACTACGATGAAGATGTTCTCTCTCTCTCTCTCCCTCTCCCTCTCCTGTGGTCTTGGTGCCTCTTAGTCCTGTGTGACATGCGCTGATTCTGTCTCTGATTGGCTCGTCTGGTTCATGCCTAACACACCTTTAGTTGTCACTCTTCCTCCATGGTGTCCGATAGTAGACGTTTTGTTTCACAAATGATAATGTTCTTGATGGAAAGTTATTGAGCTGCGAGGGTCAAACTAAATGTGGTGTGTGAGTCACATAAAGGCCCTTTCTGAGAACAGACTGCGAAATTGAGCCAAAGAGAAGCAATGTGCGTCTTCTCACCCGACGGCAGGGCCTGATTTTCCATGAAGAAGATGTTGAATGTTTGTATTAAAGCGAGATTTCGATGAACCCAGCAGAACTGTGTTCCATAAGTTGTGTAAACATGAACTCTCATGCGTGTTTGTGTGTAACGTGCGTGCTTGTAACGTTGTGTATGTGGAAGAGTGTGTGTTTGTTTGTTCTGTGAAAGACTGGACTTTGTGGTTTTGGAAATATCAATGACGATGTAAAATATTTATGTATAAATATGGTTTATTTATTGTACAGTCAATGAACAGAATTCTTTTAATATTTATATGGACATTTTATATAAATCTAAATATAAATAAATAAATAAATATACATATATATATATACTGTACATCATGACATTTTGAATAGGTACTGCTGTGCTATCCCAGATGTAAATATTCTTTATATTTTTTCATGTAACAAAACAACAACAAAAAAAAACATGGAAAACTTTTTTTTAGAATGGGTTGATACATGTCATGTACAGTCATATTTTTGTATTGCATGTGGCTACTGTACACAGTGTCTGTTCTCATCCTTGAAAGACAATAAAATCGAGCTTGTCACGTGACTGTGGTCAAATCTATACACCTCAGAATCTTAAAAGGATCTTAGGGATTTGCAGAGATTTGTGACAGAATTAATTGTGTTTCATGATGATATCACAGTATGAATTGTTTCTCATATTGCACAGAACATGCTTAAACCTGAAGTACACAAGTGTGTGTTACAACATCCTACAATAAATACTGAAGAATTATTGAAAAACCTGTATTAGCCACTCGCCTGAATATTTTGGACAAATAGAGGCTACAACAATTGACTTCCAAGGACATGACTCTATGTAATTATTATGACTCATGTCCCTCTCATTGAGCACGATTCTGTTTTGATGTTATAATGAGGAAAAAGACTCCTGTCTTCTGGGTGTGAAATTTAATTTGTGGGGAGAAAAAAAAAAGATTAATGGTTTCTCTCAGTGGTTATACCTGTAATGTCCTGTAGAGGTCAGGGTTACACTGTCTCACTGAAGAAAGTCCAACTCATAACTGGAAGTTGTTTCAGCTCGATCGATACATAGTTGTACACAACTTCATCAGCACAGTGAGGCCCTTCATATCACTTTGTTTTTTAAAAATCGTTTTCCTCTTTCAAAGCTTTAACTAACTATTCATTCAGAGTGTATGTAACACTTGAGCGATGCAGGCCCCAAATAAAACCCTGCAGTATAATATACAGATTATACCCTGCTGAAAAAAACAGCATATGCTAGTTGGGTAGGTTTTAAAGTTGGGATGCATATATATATCAAGAAATATGGCCTATCATTAGAGAACAGTGAAGCTTGCATGCTTATATCACAGCATTCAACAGTAAGAGAGTAAATGAACTGGCAAAAACACTCTGAACCCAGCATCATGCTGCCAGCAGCAATCCAGACTCTTGAGAAACTGTCCATTCACTGTTTCCACTGCAGAGGTTTGAGCTACAAGGCTCTTCACAAAGCTTCTCTTTGTGTCTCGAGGCAGCTTCTAATTTCTCTGTGTCTGAGAGCATTCACTGTTCTGCGTTGAACATGCTGTTTCCGGCATCTCTTTGAGTTTTACTCGCCTCACACTGCCTGCAACAAGCTGCTCTTTCTTCTGTTCTCTCTCCCTCCCTCTCTCTGCCTTTCCCAAAATTCATAAATCTGTTTCCTTTACAGCATGTGACTGGTAAAATGGCTAAATGTATGAGAGATGACCTGCTTTTAGACAGAGGGTTATTAAACCATTAGTCATTTAACATTACACAACAACTGATATTCACGCTACATTCTTTTTAATTTAAATATTGTTTCATGAAAAAGTTCTAGATGAGGGATTGTTATATTTAGAGCTATGAACATCGTATGTTTTTGCTTCTATACAAAATATAATTTCTTATATATATAGACTACACAGTATATGCTTCTGTGACCCTGCAGATTTTTTTTTCTGAACTTTTCCACAGATGTGTGGCTTGGCAGAAACCTGTTTCTCAGCTCTTCAAGCAGTTCCTTTTGACCTCAGTGCATGGGTTTTGATCTGATATGCATTCTCAGTTGCTAGACTTTTTATTAAGATGTGTGTGCCTTCCCAAATCATACCCATTCAATTGAATCTGCCACTTCACCTTCACAATAGTATCATCTACAAATAATATGAATGCTCCTGAACTAAATTTCAGGTCTCCCAGATAATGGTACGAATACTTAGCCTATGCAATGGAATAATTTTAGTTTTTTAATTTTTTTTTAATACATTTGCAAAGTTGTTAAAATGCCTCTTTCCCCTTTTTGTTGCTGTACAGTTATGGTATATGGCAGCAACACCACTAAATGTGAAAAAATAAGAGTTATGAATACTTTCGCAAGGCACTTGTGTTTTTTCTCTAACTATTAATTGTACTTCTTATAAGTTTTACTGCCGTGACGCGTGACTATATAATTATAAACAAAAGCTAAAGAATAAAAGAAAAAACAAATACATCTCTCTCTCGCTCGCTCGCCCTCTGCTGGCGCATGCGCATTCGTGTTTTCATCTCTCATCTGCACCGCTGCTGTGCTGCTGCTGCTTCGCTGGATCGGAGGATTTAAACTTCCGGCACTGTCATGGCGGCATGCTGCTGTTTCTGACACCGACCAGCCCGAATACCGAGCTGCCCCTCGTTCGGCCCTCAGCGCGGCGCGGATCGAGGAGCGCAGGGGTCGCAGACCGAGGAAAAGGCGTCCCCTCCTCCTCCGCATCATCCTCATCATCTTCATCATCATAGGCGGCGGAGGTGCAGCCGTGAGCGGCCATGGCTGCGCAGAAGCCCGTGGAGTGGGTCCAGGCCGTCATCACCCGATTCGACGAGCAGGTCAGAGCTCGTGTAAACCTCTCTGAACGCCTCGTCTGCACGGATGCGCTGCGACAGCTGCGTAACTGCGCATCCGTGCAGCCGTTTCACGTCTCATTCTGATGCTGTTGTGTTTATATCCTGGAACGACGTTAAATGCATGGGACGCAACTAGTTAGTAGTACATGTTGCTCAGCATCCTCGACTTATCCGGGAACTAACCTTACGTTCTTATCGACTCTAAACCTAAACAAACCCTACTAAGCTAAAATCATAGGGCAAGGGTTCATCTCTTAAACCAGTCCTCCTAATGACTTGACAACTTTTTAGGATTAGGTTAGGACTGATTTTAGAATCACTGATTTTAGGATTAGGTTAGGACTGATTTTAGAATCACTGATTTTAGGATTAGGGTTTGGGTCAGGGTCGTCCCTATAGGGGGCGTGTCCCATATGCCACAGTCCAGACCCCCTAAATAAGATATCGTTTGCATTTTATTTAACCCCTTAAACTCTTAATGTAACATACAATAAGTAATAGGGTACAAATATTATGAATAAAGTCTTTCTTATTAATAGATACCTGAATACAGGGCTTAAGAGCTATATAATATTGTTTTTTACATTCAGGGCTTTTACATTTATTAATATCAAATCTTCCAATAAACTAACCCAAGTTTATGCAGGGATATGCGTTGTCCATATTATTTGTGTTTTATGTTAAAGAAAAGAATCTGTCCATAAAATAAATGAAAGTCAGATGAAACATCTTGGATATTCATAGCATTAGAATTACTCAAAAGGCAAATAAATAATAAATAAATTATATTTTTGGATGAAACTTTACAAAGAGTATGCGATAAGTGCCTCTGTGCATAGAAACTGAGAGAGTTTCTTCTTAATTAATAATTAAATTTATCTAGTTTTTATTTTGTAGCAAGGCTATGAATATTTGAATGCCTTCACATATCCTTGAACATTCAGTTGATATTTAGTTTACATAAATAAAGTATTAAGTTAAATTTGAATAACAGATTTGTATACAAACATCTTATAAACAACTTAAAAACAGTGCATTCGCATAAATGTCATGTCAACATGTGAAAAAGCTTCGGGCCGTGTTTGTGATGAGCACACTTGTCGTGTGTCGTGTCAACATGGGGTTAAAATTATGTCTATGATTGGTTGAGCAAATGTTGCTCAAGGAACTGCTTTTGCAATTCACATCTTGTGAGATCAGAGTTATTGTTTATACTTTCAGTTCATATTTTGTGTCCCACAAGTGAACCAACCTCAGAGCTGACCCTTGATTGATCCACACAGTTTCCCTTTCTCGTCTAAGAGCTGTGTCATCAGTTTAATATCTCTTCAGAGCGGCACTGGGTTATTTGTATCCTGCTGGTTTCTGAAACAGGGTATAAGGTAGAACTATAACCCATTGCTTACCAGAAAGCATGTGAATGGTTAAGCTTGCATGTTTTCTTTTCATCTCATTTGCATTTTTTATTGGCATAAACCTGCCTGTGTTAAAAGTCCAGAGGTTTTTGACTAAAGTTTGACCAGACACTAAAGAAACAGTGACAGTGTAACATTATTTATTAATTCTCTTATTGTTCCAAACACGTTTTTCTGTGGATCACAAAAGGATATTGTATTTGTGTTTTTTTACATGAGCAAGTTAAACTGGTAAGACAGGAAGAATATTTCCTACACACTGCTGTTTCTGCCCCTCAAAGGCTGCTAAGGGTACTGCAACAACAAAGGTGTTTGGAAACATAAACCTGATTTTATTTAGCGGTAAATACCAGATTTGTTGGCGTATACACACTGACCGGTGTACTTGTACGTCTCAGAGGCTGTCCGGCCCACAGTTGGAGCACGGAGGAAAGGGGGACTGGTCAAAGGTGGCTTGTGGGCTGTGTTGGGATCATTGCAGTTTGATTGAAGTTCAGCGGAGATTAGGGGTGTTTTGTGATACTAAGCCTGGCCTAAGATCTGGATAATCCCGAAATGGGATTCCGTGCCGCCGATTGGTTTTAGCAATTTTCTGACTTGCTCTTTGAAAAGGAGATTTGCTACTGTTTGCTTTGTAGCCCAGCAAGTTCAAAAAATGTTTTTTATTGATAAAGAAAAAGTTCACCATGTTTGCGTTATGATTTGCTTACCTCATATAGCAAAATACAAAGACAAATCTTTGAAGGCTATGCTGGGTACGCTTTTGCATAATAAAAATAAATAGCAGCTGGGGGTGTCAAGCTTCAAAATGATACCATAAAAGCGGTTCATATAACTTGTGCGCCTTCTGAAGTCACACAATTTCTCTATTTGAGAACAAAAATGAAAATATCTATAAAATATCTATAATTTGGGGAGTTGTCCTGAGAGTGGATTGAAACAACGTCTTGTATTTGTGTTTGTAACTGTTTGTTTGTTTTTAGCTTCCTGTGAAAGTCGGCGTGCAGAACACGCACACTAAAATCAGCACGGAACACAATAAGGAATGTCTGATCAACATCTCCAGGTACAAATTCTCCCTGGTCATCAGTGGACTCACCAACATACTGAAGAACGTCAACAACATGGTGAGTGTTTACTCAAGAGTTGGTGCACAATAGACCTTTACAAATGACGTTAATGTGTATTTTCATTGTCTTATGATATGTACACTTCCTTTCAAACGTATTCAAAGCTAGGAGGATTTTGGAATAGGTTATGCTCAACGCATTTATATAATTAAAAATCAAGTGTAAACAGTAATGTTGTAAGAGGTTATTTATATTTAAAATAACCGTTTTATTTCTTAACGTATTTTAAAAATGTATTTCTTTCCTGTGATGGCAAATTTTCAACATTACCTGTTACTCCAGTCTTCAAGATGCAGCTAAGATGCTGCTGAGTGGGGCTTATGAAACATTTCTTTTTATTATTAATGTTGAATGCAAATATGCTGTTTATTAATTTAGTGGAAACCGTGATACTTTTTGGTTTTAAAAAAAATATAAGCGTTTATTTGAAAGAAACATAATCAATGTCTTTGCTGTCACTTGTCAACTTAATGCATTATTGCTGAATATATTGATTCATTTCTTGAGAGAAACAGATTTTTTTTTATTTCCAACCTTGTTATTGACTCTACAGTTTATTAACATTATGTTTTACTGTCTAGTTATTGATATTGGCTATTAAATATATTGGCAGGTCTCTTGGTGAGAGCTACTGTGAGCGTTTCTTCTAGACCGTTGAAGATGCTGCTAGAGCTCTGTGGCACATGTGCTGGTCTCTGTCTTATTTTTCTCCATCTCCATCTCTCACAGCGGATATTTGGAGATACTGCAGAGAAGAACCTTTACCTGTCCCAGCTTATCATCATGGACACACTGGAGAAGTGCCTGGCCGGGGTGAGAGATGATTGAGCTGTCATCCGTTGTGCCGTTATTGCCTTTTCAACTTAATTGGGAAGCGAGATGTTGAGAATTCTTATAAAGAAGGCCTATAAACGGTTCTTTCTCTCCACAGCAACCAAAGGACAGCATGCGTCTGGATGAGACGATGCTCGTGAAGCAGTTATTGCCTGAGATCTGTCATTTCATCCACACGTACCGTGAGGGAAACCAGTACGCGGCCGAGCTGAGAAACTCAGCCTGTGGGGTTCTGTTCTCTCTGAGCTGCAGTAACTTCAACGCCGTCTTCAGTCGCATCTCTACCCGGTACACACAACCCCTTGTGGTTAGATGGAAGGATGAACGGATTTGATCTCTCTGACTTTCTGTGTGTCTGGTTCCCTGCAGGCTGCAGGAGTTGACCGTGTGCGCTGAGGATAACGTAGATGTGCACGACATCGAGCTCATCCAGTACATCAATGTGGACTGCTGTAAATTTAAACGCCTCCTGCAAGGTTTGATTGACTCAAACTCCAGCTTTTATACTGGGAGCTGAAATAAGCTGATGTGGGGAATTCTGGAGAAAATAGTAGAGGCAACAGGAAAAGTGTCTGTTTTTTTTTAATGTGTCAAATCTTTCTTGCAGAAACTGTGTTTAAATTTAAAGCCTTAAAGAAGCCAGCCCAGTTGAGTGTCATCTTCAATTTAGAGAAGGTAGGTACTATTATTATTATTATTATTATTATGTGAAATATTACAGCTGTATGGCTCATATAAATATAAAGTGTATATTTATATAGTGTGTGCATATATATATATATATATATATATAATATAGAAATGAAGAAAAGTACCTTAATAACAGTATAAATATTATTATAATATAAACTGTATTATTATAATTAATGTTATTTATTATTACTGCAATTTGTATTGCATGAAAAACATTATTATTCAAATTATTATTAATATTATTATTATTATTATCTATTATCTATTTTATTTATTGCATATAATCTTATATTATTGTAGCCCAAATTGCTACCCCTAACTGGACTGTAATTACTTATAAAATCTTCATTTTCATTTGGTGTATCTTCTTTTTATAAATTTAAATTGGTTAATTTAACATTTTGTAATTTGAGTTTATTATGAAGTTTTCTCTACTGCCATCTGGTGATGTCCTCTCTCAGTACAGAAAAACATCCGCTGTGTGTGTTTCTTTTTTTATTGAATTTGCAGGCGTTCTGGAACTGGGTGGAAAATTATGCTGATGAATTCACCAGGTTGTACCAGAGGCCTCAGGCAGACATGGCTGGTGCGTCCACCGAAAACCTCACTGAACCATCTCAGTATTGCTTTGGAGAGAACATGTGAATCTGATCTGTGGGTGTGGGGGTGTATTTCAGAATGTGCTGAGAAGCTTTTTGATCTGGTGGATAGTTTTGCTGAAAGTACGAAGAGGAAAGCAGCCGTTTGGCCACTGCAGATCATCCTCCTCATCCTCTGTCCTGACATCACACAAGACATGTCCAGAGACACATCAGATGACTCGAAAGACAACAAGGCAAGCATATTTGTGCACATGAACTTCTCAGTCTCACATAATAACTAATTATAGACAGATTAAATAGCTGATTAACTTTCTGTAAAATACATTTGTGTATCATTTGCTTTTTTTAATGAATTATATTCACAGTAATAAGATCTCAGTCTCTGAACTGTTTACACTGTGTATTCATGTAATTTTTTTTTCTTCTGTAGAAACAGTTTTTGGAGAATCTACGGAAAGCCTTGACTGGTCATAGTGGAAGCAAACAGCTGACGGAAAGCGCAGCTATTGCCTGCGTCAAACTGTGCAAAGCGTCCACATATATCAGCTGGGAGGATCACTCCGTCATCTTCCTGCTGGTGCAGTCTATCGTCGTTGATCTAAAGGTATGGACAAACTTTGCTTCTCATGCACCTTTTTAGTTCGTTTATGGCTGGTTTGTATAGCTGACATCAGCAAACTCAACAAATACTGAAAGAAACCCAAACCTGGTGACTCAGAGAGGCTCAAAAGCATCTGAATGTTTCATGTTGATGCTCTTCTCTTCTTGATGACTGTCTCTTGGCCTCCAGGGGTTGCTGTTTAACCCAGCTAAACCATTTTCCAGAGGCGCCGGGAGCCAGAGTGCAGACGTGGACTTAATGATCGACTGTTTTGTCTCCTGTTTCAGAATCAACCCTCATAACAATCAGCAATTTAAGGTGTGTGGACAAGCCAAGTCAAATGTATTTATATACCTTTTTTTTAGACTTACATCTGTTTTTTTTCTGTAAGGTGTGTCTGGCTTCGTCCTCACCTCCTACCTTTCATTTCGTGCTGGTAAATTCTCTCCACCGAATCATCACTAATGTAAGAGCTTCCTGGTGTCCTTAGATCACCTCAGAGAGATAGGATGTCTGATTCTCTCCCAGGGTGTCCAAATGTCCTCTGTGTGTCTTCCGTCATGTTCTAGTCCCCGCTGGACTGGTGGCCGAAGATCGATACCGTGTACTGTTACTCGGGAGAGCTGCGGCTCATGTTTGCTGAGACTCTGGGGAGAGTGGTGCAGGGCTGCAGCAGTCACGCCCCCCTCCGTATGACCTCGGTGAGACGCCCGCAAAACTTCACAGATTTAAGATCACCTTTACTGCACAGTTTACTGCATGCAGCCTACTATTCTTAGACCTAGTATGTGAAACGGTATGCTATAATAAATGTTCCAAACAGTCCATGACCTCACTTTGCTGCATAATTAATTCACAGAGTGGCATATCTCAGAATTAAATCTGGCTGTTTAGCATTTTGAGTTCAGTTTTGGTAAAAATGACCTTTTGTGATTCCTCAAAAGCTAAAAAAATCACACATAAAAACATTTGTAAATAATATGTATACATTTAAAAAAGATTGAGTGTTGAGATTGACTGTATATAAATTAAATTTAGCAATAAAAGAATTAATGAAATTTAATATTTATACACAGTGTTTAATATATACACAAATGAATACATTAAAATATATCCTTCATAAATATAGATTATCTTTTATCTTTTTGTTATATACTATATACCTTAAATATATATATATATATGTATATATCTTCAATTTTGAATATATATAAAATCTACTATTATATTTAAATATATATTATAACATTATTTATGTTTATATTTAATATATATATTATACATTGTTTTACAAGAAAGCTCGTATTCACCAATACTGCAATGAAATATTACAATTTAAAATAACTGTTTTCTATTTTAATATATTCTATAATGTAATTTATTCCTTTGCAGGTGCATTTTCACCAGCTGTTACTCTAGTATTCAGTGTCGCATGATCTTTAATTTATTTTATTTTATATTTTACTTTTTTATTTTTTACTTTTTTATTTCTGATGTGGGTAAAAAATGGTTGTGCTGCTTAATTTCTTTGTCTAAATGGATCTTTTTTTGGATAAATTTTTAGATAAATACAAAACTCAAAAGAAGCATTTATTTGAAATAAACATATTTAGTGGCATTAGAATTGTATTTACTGTCCCTTAATGTCCCAGTTAATTTAAATGTATATCTTTCTGCATAAAAAATGCTTACTAACGCCAAACCTTTTGCGTGGAGTTTATTTCTATGTCTTTCTCTCTGTATTCCTCTCAGAGTTTGACGTTTAAGGAGAAAATGAGCAGTCTGAAGTTTAAAGAGAAAACCACTGATCTGGACACCAGGAGTCACAAGTATCTGCTTTTGGCTTTGGTGAAACTCATCCATGCAGATCCCAAATTGATGTTACATGTGAGAGAAGAGGCTTAGTTTTCTCTTGCTTTTTAAAGTTATGCTCTGCTGTGCTATTAATGTGACGTGTGTTTGTGAATCAGAATCCAGGTAAACAAGGTCTGGAGGTCCACAGCAGCACGGTAGATCTCATCACAGGCATGGTGCAGCTTGTGCCGTTATCGAACATGGGAGATATTTCCCAGGAGGCCATGGAGGTGAGGTCATTGCATCTCGTTGTTTATCTGGTGCCTCTAGTGTGTTTGTATGTAAGTCTTCAGCTTTAATCTAGGTGTTTAATCTGTGTTTTAGGCTCTTCTGGTGCTGCATCAGCCTGAAAGCATCGAGCTGTGGAACCCAGACGCTCCTATGGAAACTTTCTGGGACATCAGGTAGCTCCTCAGTGGACATGACCCCAGTTAATAAGTGCTGATAGAAATAAAACTTAGCCCTGTTGATTGTGTATGTGTTGTCGGCCCAGTTCTCAGGTGCTGTTCTTCATCTGTAAGAAGCTGTTTGGTCATCAGCTGATCAGCAGCACTGAGATTCTAAAGTGGCTGCGAGAAATTCTTATCTGCAGAAACAAATTTCTTCTCAGGAACAAAGTGAGTCACACTAACAACTTAAAATATGAATAATAATATTTATATTAGTTATTATTATTATTATTATTATTATTTTGCCTAGTTGTGAAGTATATAACCAAACCATATTGTGTGTGTCAGTCTTGTATGCCTATATTTGGTTGTTCCTGTCCCCGACCAGTTCATTGTGTTAATTTGTTCCCAGCCGTGTTGCCCAGGTGTTTTCAGTTCTCCCATGATTTAATTCTGTTTAATTACCCTGTGTCCCCGTCTCTCTCTTGTCAGTCCTTATGTCTGTGTTGTATCCTGTGTTCCTGAGTTGATAATTAAAAGACTTTCATTTGTAAACTCTGCGACTCCTGCGTTCTTCTTACGAAACATGAGTCTGACAGAAGGACCAACCAAATAACTGCAATGGAGTTCACCACCCACCTCTGCGCCCTGGTTCAGAAGGACCTCTCCCTCTATGGCTTTACGGAGAAGTTTTGTCGGCTGGCCAGAGTGGCCACATTGGATGATGCGGTCCTCGTCGTTCTTTTCCGACTTGGGTCCAGTGAATCTCCCAGAGATCCTTCCTGGCCAGAGTCAGCGTTCAACGTTCACTTACCCGCCAACAGACCAGCTAGAGGAGCGCTGTCTGATGCCAGGGCCGCAAGAGTGCCCGCTCCGACTGAGTGGCGTTCAGTGCTAGTCCCAAGTAAGCGCCTCCAGAGGCCTGTTCCCGATTCATTGTCAGGAGAGCCGTCCTTGATCCCTGCGGATTCCGTTCCGCCGACACTGCCAGGAGAGCCATTCCAGATCCCCGCTGATTATGTTCCTCTATCACAGCCAGGAGTGCCGTTCCAGTTCCCCTCAGATTCCGTTCCGCACTCATGGCCAGGAGTGCCGTTCCAGAGTCCCGTTCTCGAGTTGCAGGCTGAAGTGCCGGCTCCTAGGAAAAGACCGCCCTTCCACCCCCTCCAGCCTCCTCCCCCGCTGTCGTCTGGCAGCCCTTTCACTCACCCTCAGCTCACCATCAATATGGGGCGAGCCATGCTGGACTACTACCCTCCTCCCCATGGTCGAAGTGTCCCTCATCTACGCCTCAAGCCTCAAGTCCTGGACACCGCCTGAGCATTTCGAAGTGTCGTCTCCCCCATGGCCCTAGCTCCCTCCTCTCCACTGTGGCCTGTCAGTCCACCAGCTTCACCGGGGTCCATCCCCCCTCCAGCTCCGCCTTGGTTGGTTTTCAACCATCCGCCACCTCGGTACTCCACTCCTTCCTAGCGACGACACACCTTTCGGGAGGGGGGAGTAATGTCAGTCTTGTATGCCCATATTTGGTTGTTACTGTCCCTGATTAGTTCATTGTGTTCATTTCTTCCCAGCCATGTTCCCCAGGTGTTTTCAGTTCTCCC
>JAUCMT010000061.1:369783-382779 GCA_032357475.1 Enteromius thamalakanensis
TGTCCCTGATTAGTTCATTGTGTTCATTTCTTCCCAGCCATGTTCCCCAGGTGTTTTCAGTTCTCCCATGATTTTCTTGTGTTTAATTACCTTGTGTTTCAGAGTCTCCCTTGTCGGTATGTTATATAATATAATATAATATAATATAATATAATATAATATAATATAATATAATATAATATAATATAACAACAACAGGAAAATTACGTTTGATAACTTATTATTATTATTATTATCATCATCATCATCATCATCATCATCATCAATTGTGTGTTGTATATAAATAAACTGCACTGTGTGGGCTATAAATAAATATATTCAATATGAAAATAAAATGTTCATTATTGTTTTTATTATTATTATTATTATTATTATTATTAGCTAATGTAAAGTATATAACCAAACTACTGTTAAACAGAAAAAATAAAGGTAAATGATTAAATATTATTATTTTTAGGATCGGGCCACAGAAGGCAGTAACATCGCCATCTGCCGGCAGGCCCAGACCAAGCTGGAGGTCTGTCTTCACATGTTCCTGTGGAGTCCAGACATGGAAGCAGTTCTGGTGGCCATGTCTTGTTTTCGCTACCTGTGTGAGGAGGCTGACATCCGCTGCGGTGCAGAAGACATCCCTGTGCAGTCCCTTCTGCCAAATTACAACACGTTCATGGAGTTTGCATCTGTCAGTAACATGATGATTACAGGTGCAGCTGAGAAACTACTTTGAATACACAGATTTAGACACTCAGCTCTGTTTTTTGAGAATGAGAATGAGTGTGTGATGTTACGGGTGGCTCTAGAGGGCAGCACAGTTTTTGTGAGTTTTCTTGTTTTTCTAGGTCGTTCGACACTGCAGAAGAGAGTAATGGCTTTGCTTAGGAGGATTGAGCTGCCAACCCCGGGAAACACAGAGGTCAGAGGTCACACATTTACATATAAAATGCTTTTGGAAAGTAGTAGACTCATTCTGGTTGGCTGACGAACACATTTGCATTGTCCTGGTTGTGTGCAGTCATATTATCTAACATAATTGTTTTGGATCGGAACCTTTTAGAATATGCAAAACTTGATTTGTTTTTTAAGCTATTTGGTTGAATTTCACAGTTCAGTACTTGTGTGCTGTTTTTATTGTTTGTGTAAAAAAAAATCAGTTTTTTGTGGTCTAGTTTGAAGATAACATGTATAACAGGTTTTAACAGCTCTGTTTGTTCATTTTAGGCCTGGGAGGACACACATGCTAAATGGGAACACGCAACCAAATTAATTTTAAGCCACCCGAAAACGAAGCTAGAAGACAGTCAGGTCAGTTACCCTATAGTAAAAAACAGATTATTATTATTTATTATCAATTATTTGAGAATAACTTAAAATTTCAGTTAAATTCAAACTGTCAGTTTAAGTTTAAACACACACACAAATATGTATTTGGCAACCTACCAAAATAAAAGCTTGCTACTTTTAGGTTTTAAAATATAAAAAATTCACATAAGCATAAAAAAGAAAAACAAATTAAGTATAAGTGTAAATAATAATGTAAGTGTACTATAAAATTATTGTATTTTCATTTAATACTCATTTTTATTTTAAAATATAATAGCATTATCAGGCTTTCTTTTAATTTTATATATTATTTTGCTTTATTTATTAACGAAATACTACTAAATATTACAAGTATTATTACAATTTTTTTTATAGTTATATTTAATGGGACACACTATATGCAGTGTGATCACCAAACCAAATCTCCAAGTGAGAACAGGCTGAAAAACACTTCTGTATGTATACAATTCTTATAACAAATGAATTAATTAAATACTTTTTAACACCTACAATAAGTTATTTGAAAAAAACAACAACAGCAAAACATGACATGAGCAAATATAGACCATAAATCCGGTGTCTCATCCCTCAGGAATGGATCAATATGACAGGCTTCCTGTGTGCCTTGGGTGGTGTGTGTTTGCAGCAGAGGAACACATCTGTTCTGGCTACGTACAGTCCTCCCATGGGCACCCTTAATGATCGCAAGGGGTCCATGGTGTCCATGGCCTCGTGTGAGGGGAACCCAGAGACACCCCTGAGCAGGTTTCTGGACCGTCTTCTGTCGCTGATGGTGTGCAGTCATGAGAAAGGCCATCAGATCCGCACAAACGTCAAAGACCTGGTGGGACTGGAGCTCTGTCCAGCGCTCTATCCCATGCTGTTCAACAAACTCAAAAACAGCATCAGCCGATTCTTTGATCCCCAGGGCCCGGTGAGACATCTTGTCCCGATGTATAGACAGTGCCCTCCACTGATTTTGGCACCCTTGGTAAATCTGAGCAAAGGTGGTTGTGAAGATAAATCTATGTTGTTTATCCTTTTGGTCTTTCATTCAAAAAACTCACAAAATTCTAACCTATCATTGAAGTAAAACCATTGAAAATGAGAAGAACTTCTGATAAAATAAATGTTTTTCTCCAATGCGTGTTAACCACAATTATTGTCACTCAATTATTGCTATGATAACAGCTCAGGAGAGTTTTCTCCTGTAATGCCTTAAGAGTTTATACAACACCTGATAAGAGAAAAGAGACCACTCCTTCATGCAGAATCTCTCCAGACCCTTTACATTACCAGCTCCATGAAGGTGCTTCTCCTCTTTAGTTCACCTCACTCGTTTTCATGCAGCGTTCAGATCAGAGGACTGGGACAGCCATGACAAAAGCGTCCTTTTGTGCTCAGTGACTTATTTTGATGTTTGTGTTTGGATTATTGTCTCAGTGGAAGACCCAACCATGGCCCATTATAAGATTTCTAACAGAGATTTGTTATCTGTTGGTATTTGATAGAATCCATTTTTACTGCTCTAGTTCTGTTCTTAAAGCCACTTCACTCATTTGTGAAGAACAATTATCTTTTGCAGCATATAAGAAATATATTCTTTGGTTTTTCTCATTGTGTTGATGATTAAGGTATTTTGGGTTTGTTTACCCCCTTTTGTATACCTTCTATATATATTTCTGTAAAACAGGAATCCAGGGCTGGATATATTTGTGTTCAGAATCAACCTGGAGTGCTTAAAATTGGGAATATGAATGGTAATATACTTCAGAGATGAGATATTTCATAAAAAAATGTAGGGGTGCCAACAAGTATTGGAGAAAAACAATGCAGATTTATTTTCACTGCCACCTTTGCTCATATTTACCCAGGATGCCAATAGTAGTGGAGGGCACTGTGTACATTTACAGTGGAAGCCTTATAAAGCCACGTGACATCCTTAAGCTCGTTGGACATCACTAGCATCAAATATCATAGGTACTTATGTCTCTGTGCTCATATGTTTAGGTGCCAATTAATGAGACCAACACACAGTTTGTGGAGCATACCATCACCATCATGAAAAACCTTCTGGACAACCATACGGAAGGAAGCTCTGAGAATCTGGGTCAAGCCAGCATTGAGACAATGATGCTCAACCTAGTCAGGTAAGTCATTTGTTTGCTGGGAAGATCATTCTCTACATAAATGTTAAAGTGCCCCTATTATGCCATTTTAAAGGTTGCCAATCTTGCTTTATGAGTCTCTTAAAACAGGTTTACATGTATGCAAGGTCAAAAGACTTTAGTTTTCTACAAAAATAAATGTAATTTTACCCCATTTCTAAATGATTCGTGAACGACACGTGTAAAGCAGTTTGAAGAATCAGTCTGTCTAAACCCCTCCTTTCCGTGAGCCCTCACTGCTGTGATTGGTCAGATGGCGCAGTCCATTATGATTGGTCTACCGCTACAGCGTGTGTCGGAAAACAAAACGCCAATTGCGATAACTGAATGACAGCGCAGAGTACAGCGTCTTCTTCACATGATGTAATCCACGTGGAAATTGTACTATTTGTGGGCAGTTACATGACATGTGGCCGTAACAGAGAAAGATTCAAATTGCTGACGACATGTTTAGGCGAATGTGAGCCGACAGATTCTATCGAGATTATCACAAGTAATTTCTTCTTTGTTTTCTTTTATTGTTGATTTCTTTGTGGTGAAGCCATACGTATTTGTGTGTTATAGGTATGTTCATATTCTTGGCAACATGGTTCATGCCATCCAGATCAAAACCAAACTGTGTCAGCTGGTAGAGGTCATGATGGAGCGCAGAGATGACCTCTCTTTCTGCCAAGAGATGAAGTTCAGGTAGAACAAGACTACTGTAGTCCAGCTCTTTATTCAAAAGTCTGATTATCTGCGGTGTTTTTTTTCTCTGCTCTGGAGATGCATCAGATTTGTGTGTGTGCCTGTGTGTCAGGAATAAGATGGTGGAGTATCTGACAGACTGGGTGATGGGAACGTCCAACCAGGCAGCTGATGATGATGTGAAATGCCTCACAAGGTAACATCCTCGCGAACCCTGTATTTTCATTCAGATGGACTTTTGTTCTAAGAAACCTGAAGTTCATATGTACAATACAAATAAAAAATACTGTTAGTGGTTGATACTATTTTTAAATAAGGTTTTGGTTAACAGGGATCTGGATCAGGCTAGTATGGAAGCGGTGGTGTCTCTTCTGGCCGGCCTGCCCCTTCAGCCAGAGGAGGGGGATGGTGTGGAGCTGATGGAGGCCAAATCTCAGCTCTTCCTAAAGTAAGACTCTCAAGTTTCACTGCAAACCCTAGGCCTTAATATATTATGTCCATTACATTACTCTGCCTTGCTGTCCTTCACAGGTACTTCACCCTGTTCATGAACCTGCTGAACGACTGCAGCGAGGTGGAGGACGAGGGTCAGCAGGTGGCTGGACGTAAGCGAGGGATGTCCAGGCGATTGGCGTCGTTAAGGCACTGCACAGTCTTGGCTATGTCCAACCTACTCAACGCCAACGTGGACAGCGGCCTTATGCACTCTATTGGTGAGAGAATCAAACCATAAGGCTTTTGAATAACTCCTAAATTTACTTTTATTTGAGTTTCTTATTTATTTTTTACTATTTATGAATACAGTTAATTTAATGTTTTTTTTACCTATTAAACTTTATAACTGTCATAAATAAAATTTCTGAACATGTAATGACTTTTCGTGGCAAATCGTTAAAACCATATAGTTATGTTGTATATCTATAGATCTGTTTCATATGAACCTTGGAACACTTGTTTTCACTTATTTTATTATTGTCAAGCTGCTTTGACACGGTCTGTATTGTTTAAAGGACTTTATAAATGAATGTGACTTCACTTTCTCACGCATATAATCAGAGTTTGCGTGTCTGCCGCGTTCTTGCAGGGCTGGGCTATCATAAGGACCTTCAGACCAGGGCTACGTTCATGGAGGTCCTCACTAAGATTCTGCAGCAGGGAACAGAGTTTGACACGCTGGCAGAGACGGCGCTGGCCGATCGCTTTGAGAGGCTTGTGGAACTTGTCACAATGATGGGGGATCAGGGGGAGTTACCTATCGCCATGGCACTGGCCAATGTGGTCCCCTGTTCTCAGTGGGTGGGTACTTTATGTAAATAATCTGTACTTTTTTTGTATGATGTAAGATAAGTACTGAAGCTATAAATGTACCGTATTGTGTAGTCAGTCATAATAATAAGAGTATATGGTATATTTTTTATTACACAATTTTTTAACTTTTTTTAATGCATATTTTTATCAACTTCAAAATGTAACATTGAGAATCTCTCAAGCTTGAGAATCTCCCATTGCACACAGTAATAGAATGTTTGCTAGTCAGAACCATGAGTGATCATTTGCATACTGATTTGGCAATGTTCTTTTTCTTTTCTTAGGCTGATTTACATATTAATAGTGTTTTGATCTTTTTTTCTCTCCTTATTTAAGTATACAGCCATCTATATTATTATAATTTTTTAGGTTTAATTTATTTATTTAATTTCAATTTGTTTTCCTATTAATTTTATCTATAACAGTTGTTCTCAACCTTGGAGTATTGATATATTACATTATAAATTAAGTACAGTTAATTTTGGGATTATAGGCTTCAAGAAATATGTTATCTTCAATATTAACACTACTTTTTAGGGGAAGAAAAATTATTATATCTTAATTTTATGGGTTTTTTTTTTTTGCCATGTGTTATTTTCGTTAAAGTTAGATTATTTTAATATAGTAATTGTTTTTTTTTTTCATTCTCAAGTTATTTTGCAGCTCTCTTTGAAAGTTTGCTGAAGCATCTGCTTGAGAACTTGGCAAATCCTGGGAACAGTGTTTTAATATTATTTGCAAGTACTTGCTTTACCTCCAGAAAATGCAAAACGTTTTTTCTTTCATTTTGTTAAATGGTTTGAACTTCTTAAAAAAGGATTATTAATGGTATAAACTGAGAAAATGCATTATTGTTAACCATTATTACCCGCCATTTATTACTAAAATGTCATACATGTTTATTTGCACATGTAAGCCTAAAGAAGTGAGTTTGTGGCATTTATATTGAACTTTGGTCTTTTCAGGATGAACTGGCACGTGTTCTGGTAACTCTCTTTGATTCGAGGCATCTCCTGTATCAGCTTCTGTGGAATATGTTCTCTAAGGAAGTGGAGTTGGCAGATTCCATGCAAACACTGTTCCGTGGCAACAGCCTGGCCAGTAAAATCATGACATTCTGCTTTAAGGTGCTTCTAAGATTCCCCTGTGCATTGAAGTCAAATGATCATTCAAAGAGGCAAACGATCCCAATTAAATTTTGTTGTAAATTTCCCTCAGGTGTACGGGGCCACGTATCTGCAGAAGCTGTTGGAGCCGTTGCTCAGGGCAGTGATCACAGGCACCGAATGGCAGATGCTCAGCTTTGAGGTGGATCCCACCAGGTATCTGTCTGAATGTACCTTTAAATCAGTCATTCGCCACTGGTATGCCGGTGCAAATTCATCTGTCACTTGATAAAAGCTAGGCAAATTAGGAAGAGGCATCATGGACAGATTGCAAAACATGCTGTCCTCCCAAAACCATGAACAAGACTACGCAAAGTAAAGGAGAATTGAACCCAGACTCATTTAAATAGAGGTTCATTTGCCATGAGAATAAACTGGTTTACACCGACCACTGTGTTCTGTGTGGTTAATAAAGACAAATGTGGTTCATTTCTTGCATTTCACTTGCTATGTTACAGATATTTTCCTGTGCTGCCTGTGAGAGCATATTAATAATCAATTGTGATGTAAATGTGTTGGATTGTGCGCTTGTTTCAGCGGTGTTGTATTATCTAGGAAATACTGCAAACATGCCAATGTGATGTTCAGATTCTGGTTGCAGATGATTTGCTTGTGTTTTTTCTGCAGACTTGAGACCGGTGAGAATTTGGAAGAGAACCAGCGCTATCTGTTACAGATGACCGATCGCTTCTTTCAGGCCATAATCAGCTCATCTGGAGAGTTTCCACCTCAGCTCCGCAGCGTCTGTCACTGTCTCTTTCAGGTGAGGTTGAAGTAACCTCTGAGGTGATTCCTTCCAACGAGGCCTGAGTTTCTGTGTGCGTCTATATCCCAGAGTTAATCTGTGTGATGATATTACTTATGTAAAATATAGTTTTTGTTATTGTTTAATAGAACAGTTTAAAGCTAACATGAAAACAAAATTTATCTTCTGGTCTTATTTGTCCACAATTTATTCCAAAGAAAAATGAATTTTTTAATATGATTGGATGCAATAGCTTATTTTAAATACATATTTGACATTAGTAATAATAAAAAAAATATTTCTTCAGCAGCAAACCAGCATATTAGAATGATTTCTGAAAATTCAGTTTGCCATCACAGGAATATATTATTTTTAATATATTAAAATCAACATTATATTTGTGATTATTATATATTATATTAATGAAAATATTATATTAATTATAATTAAATATAATATTTTAAACTGTTCTAATATTTTTTTTAAAATGTTTTAATATTACTGTATTTTTGATTAAATAAATGCAGCCTTGGTGAGCATAAGAGACTCCAAACGTTTCCATGACCTAATAGGTAGAAACCGCGTGTGTGTGTGTGTGTGTGTGTGTGTGTGTGTGAGCTTGTGCCATGACTTGTTTGTGCTCATTTCTATTCTGTAGGCTACTTGTCACTCTCTCCTGTCTAAAGCATCTGTCAAAGACAGAAAGGAAGTGAGGAAAGCAGTAAGTGTGAATGGCGGACGTATCTGCTTCCTGTCTCGATTCACTTCATTAATCTGAGACTCTTGTGCACCTCTGTCCTGCATTACTGTCATTACATCAAATCATGTCTACTAATTTCCTGATTTTTGGCAAGCTGAAGCTTTCACTGAATGTACCACTTAGCACCAGCACCAGGAAAAACAACAAACTCTGTAGCTCCGGCCATCAGTTTTGCATGAGCCGTCACTCTCAGGACTGAGGGTTGGAAATTATCAGGCCACTGAATGCCGTGGTGCATTATGGGTAACGAACTTCGCCCCCTTTTGAATGCCAGAATGATTTTACGCTTGACTGTTCAACCTGAAACGAGTAAAATGCATTTCTCCGTAGTGCTTTGCTGTTCCCTTTTTTTCTCCTCTAACACTCTTAAAGGTCACTGGTGAAGACCTCCGCCATCATTGGACTGTTTAACGGCTTCAAACTGCTTTCTACACTTTAACTCTAATTCCTCTGTTGCCATTTCATACAGATAGTTCCCTCACAGAACCTCATGTTACTCAACATATAGCACCATATGATCAACGAACTCCTTTAATAAAAAAAAGAATTGAACATGATTTAACTTGAAAATGTTTAGATATGTTAATGTTATTATGAATTTTGGTTCTGGATTGGAACTGTCCTCACGAAATAGCATCATGTTACCTCAGCCATAAAATCCTTTTTTTAACGTTTCTGTGTATGTCTGTGTTTTGGTTTCAGGTGGTTAGCCAGCGTTTCCCACAGAATAGTATCGGAGCTGTAGGTAGTGCCATGTTCCTGCGTTTCGTGAACCCGGCTATAGTCTCTCCATACGAGGCTGGGATTCTCGACAAAAAGCCTCCACCCAGGATAGAAAGGGGCCTTAAACTCATGTCAAAGGTGAGCGTTTTTGGCATAGGAATCTTATATGTTGACCATGTTGTTTTTTGCTGCTTCATTGCTGATCCAGAAGGTCTACCAGGTCAAAAACAGATCCATGATCTGGAAAGCCAATAGATCAACCATATAGCAGGGTTTATTTTATGAACAAGCTACTATAATTATGAAGTATTGCCTAAAACAATTCATAGGTGTAAAATCACTGTATTGCTAAAATGGAAACATGATAAATGATAATGTATTAATAAAGACATCAGTGTACAGTAAAGTTGTAGACAAAATGGGTGAATTAGGAGTTTTCTGTTTTATACTGCCTCATATTTTTTTATTTGTCACCTCTCCGCAGATCCTGCAAAGTATTGCCAACCACGTTTTGTTCACAAAAGAAGAGCACATGAGGCCTTTTAATGGCTTTGTGAAGAGTAATTTTGATGCAGCCAGAAAGTAAGAAATCTATTGTCAGGGTTTAAGACTTATATCCCATCACCAGCTAGTTTAAACTTTGGGGTTTTCTTCTAGATTTTTCCTGGACATCGCCTCTGACTGCCCGGCGAGCGACTCTCTCAACCACAGCCTGTCTTTTATTAGTGATGGCAATGTTTTGGCCCTGCACAGGCTGCTCTGGAACAACCAAGAGAAAATTGGCCAGTATTTGTCTAGTAACAGGTGAGCAGGTCCATGAAAGTCTCGTGTTATCATCTAGCACATTTGATCACTATCAGAGAAAATGTTAGTGGAATTGCAAATGCAGTTTAGGATGTACATGGAGTTCGGTACTTGGAATTCTCCTCAGTCAAATCTGTGTATTTGGTTGAGAACTGATTTGCGTTTTTTCTTTTGTTGTTTTATTTTTTTCTCTCTGATCTGATGGTATTGCTAAAACTCTATCTTTAAGGTACAGCTGTTTTGACTTTGGCTGGGTTGTGCTTTTTTTTCTTTTGTCATCCTTTACATGTATCCTACAGTAAAACATTGTAAGCGATACACAATATTATCCTGCCTGGAAGCATCAATAACCGAAATGCTATACTTTCAAACGTACTGAAAAACTGACATGTTAAATAAAAAAAATGTAAAACAGCGAATGTTAGTTCATATATTCGGAGACATAAGTCTTAATTATCAGTCAAGGTGAAACTGAGAAGATTTATTTTAAAGAATTGGACATAAACGAGCATGTTAAAGATAAAAGTATTTTAGGTAGCTTAAGTTCATATTTTTGGAGTAAAGTTACCGTTAAATAAAATGGACGCTCCAGACTGCGTTCCCCACGATGATCCCTGTTTAAGGGACTTATTAACTTAATTTTTTTTATTATTATTGTAACGCTGATGAAGAAAAAGCAACATTTTTTTTGTCAATGTGCCTTAAACAAAAACGTAATGCTTGTTACAATGCAGTTTCATAATGTCCATGTTCATGTTAAACAAAATATGATGTCTCTTTTACAATTCTTGACATAAATTGTATCAATTTTTAATTTCAATTGCAATTTTGTCATGAGTTTAATTTTAGAGTCCGTTTTTAAAACATTTCTCATTTGCGTGTATGTGTGGCGCTGAGGTGAAATAGCAGGACAATTCGATGATAAGACACAAATACATCTGGTATCAATATCTCTTACTATCGGCTCAACCAGTAAGCATAATCCGAGAATATTTTTTCCAAACTTCAGGGATCATAAAGCTGTTGGAAGGAGGCCCTTTGATAAAATGGCCACCCTGCTCGCTTACCTGGGTCCTCCAGAGCACAAACCTGTTGCAGATACTCGTTGGTCCAGCTTGAATCTCACCAGCTCCAAATTTGAGGAGTTTATGACCAGGTAGAAAAGGCAATACTGTACATTTTATTATAGTTTTCCAAAATGCATGGTCTTTTTTGGTCTACTGTTCAAATAAATAAATCTAATCTAATCTTGTAATGGATAAAAGACTTTGTTAGATTTAATAACTTTTTTTTTCTATTAATTTTACTGTTATTTTACACAGAAACACTGCTTTTACTTTGCAGTTCATAACTGCCGTCCTTAACAGTTTTTATTTTTCTTTAGACATCAGGTGCACGAGAAAGAAGAGTTTAAAGCATTGAAAACTCTTAACATATTTTACCAGGCTGGAACTTCAAAGAATGGAAACCCTGTGTTTTACTATGTAACCCGCAGGTAAGACTTCATGATGCCTGACAGTTGGTTGCAAAAGAATTACAAAATCACACATTCTTCTTTTTGTTCAACGTTTTATTGTCAGTTAACTAACAGCAGCTTACAGATGCATAGATTTACTTTGTTGATTAAGTTATGAACGCATTACAGCATTTTACAGGAATACATATAACAATAAAACTTTTCTAGCTTAATAATGGTTGTAAATAGTACCAATATTTTTACATGTGAAATGTTTTTGCTAATGTTAATGTTTAATGTTAATGTATAACATCTACAAAAGTTTCATAGCATTTTAGAAAGTCTATTAAGTCTCCAAAGAATCTCACATTATCGTCTGCCTTCAAAGCACAAAGGAGGTTGATGGTCAGTGTATCAGTAGAAAACTCAAAGCCATGAACACAGATAGCAGAACTTTGAAGCAGCTGGGCTCTAAGAAACCAGAGGAACCAGAGGAACCGGACGAACTGCCTTGTGGTCCCAAAGGATTCTGGTTTGGGTTGTTTTTGGATGAAGTGGTGGTGATCAAGGTGTTGCTGTTCGTATTCTGGTTAGAGCCATTGTTTTTGGTAGTGATATTGGTGCCGGTGGTGGTTAATGAAGTGGTATTGTTTGAACAGACGACCTGCATACAGCCGAACATCACAAAAAGCAGAACCACGCAGATGTCCACTCTTAGACCCATTTCTCTGATCTGAGAAGAACATAACACAAGAATCATGTCAGTATAGAGGTATACGCACTTTTTTTGTTTGCTAGCACCATAATAACGTTTAAAACAGCAGTTTCAGATAAAAAAAATAATTTGTGTTTACAGAGGTTGAGTATAATTTACAATTTTAATATTAATTTGTGAACAATTTAGAGCTGTAAACGTTCCCCTGATACTCACCAGTGGTGCTCCACGTAATTAATGCTGATGGTTTATCTCTGCGAGCGGTGATGTGCAGTGTCTCTAAACAGATGCTGATGCTTTTAATAATGACACCCGTGGAAGAAGTCACATGGTTCTTTAAAGAAGGAGGGTCAGTGATGGAAAGATCATGCCAACAATGATCATGCTTTTTGTTTAACAAATAGTTTGTTTGTTTTTCATGAGGTATCATGGTGAAAGTTGGACTGGCTCGAGTTGCCGTCTTTACGACAAGATTACCAAATATAGGTTTTATTTAAAAAAGTTTGTATTCCTGCATAGCTAGGTAACCTGACTTGACAGTTTATCATTTCATTAGTTGTAACAGGCTTTCTAAATTTTTTGTTCGGGTGATGGTGAGAAAAATAAATCCTGCTTTCCCTGATGGAAAATCCTGTTAATGTCAGCTTAAGCTAGTTTTTCTGGTTTAGGTGTCTGCAAAGATGGATAAACCAGCTGTTTGGGAGCTGAAGGTGCTGGTGGACCATCTTAAATCAAGTGATGTTTGTCAGTTGCTTTTGTTACATGTAAAAAATTTTTTTTTGTTACATTTATTACTTAAAAAAAAAAAGTAACATCGTTAAAAAAAATTTTTGGACTATGGATGGACAAGTAATATCCCAGATAGCACACGTACGTCTGCAAGATGTCTGTTAAAGATCTCTTGATATGGAAAGCATCTGCTGTCTACAAACATCTGGCTGATGTCTTACAGATGTCAGTTTTACATACATTCTGAACATCTTAAAGATATCTAATAGACGTCTATTTGACATCTAAAAGGAGATGTCCTATAGAACCAGGGGTTCTCAATCTTTTTTGGGCCGGGGACCCCTAATTGAGCAGAAAATTTTCCAAGGACCCCCTTATAATCGCACTAAAAATTACAATTACCGCAACTGTTTTA